>JACEGR010010675.1:0-18054 GCA_014170235.1 Listronotus bonariensis
GGACTTTATCCAAGATGATTAAACTTCGTTGCAAAAAAATAAATTTTATCTACAATTAGGCTAATACTTTTATTTTTAATTATTAATTAACTGTTAAGTTTGGTCAGCTTCCAACTCAGTAACCATGGTAACCCTCACATTTTTGATTTTCAAAGGATACTAAAAAAAGTTCCAATTATTGACAGATTTACTTTTACTGAATCATTTCCTATAGTTTGTCTACAAGAAGAACGTATTAGCTTAATTGTAGCTAAATCAGATTTATTTTGCAATGAGGTCTAGTCCTGTCTAAATCTATTTGACCAAAATTGGCAAACCTAAAGAAAACATATCTACCTATCAGTCCTTTAAAAATAAAAAGATAGGCGAAACAGATAAAAAGTTATTATCAGTTAAAAAGTGTGCAAGTTTAATTTGGCCCAATTCCTGTATATACTTAACCCTCAGGGTGGGTTCTCATGAGCCTAAATTTGACATAAATGGCGGAAGGGGAAATTACGTCAGTTTCTACGGAAATAATCAGATTGAGCGTAAAACGCGGCAAAAGTCAAATTCAAATTATAAACACCTTAGATTACACTGTTTCCCTTTATTTTGATCTTTGTAAGTTCTTTTCTATACGAGTCTATGTTAAATAAAGAGTTATGGACACAAAATTGTTCCTCAGTATCATCGGCGCGTTAACAATCGAGCATAGAACACTACGCCTAAACTAGAAACAGTCAAAGGATCGTTTAAAAAAGTTATATGTCATCTACATAAATATGAGGCAATTGGAAGCTGAAGAGAGAAGAAAGCAACACCGACTGTTTTTAAGTATTAAACAAAAAACACATAAACATAAATAATAAACGAATTTAACCTCAAAACGCCTGGATTCCGCCAAAATGGTCAACACCGTTAAACTTTTGGCGTAACGGCAGCAGAACGTCAAAGTTTTTAGCTCAGTTTGATTTGACCAATCACTACGCGTTATTTGATTTCGCTATCCGCCAGAACTGTTAAATTGCGCCCATGAGAACTCGGCCTCAGTGTTGCCACAGGGGCTAAGCAGGCACCCTAATAGGATAAAATAGTATATTGCTCAATACGATTAAACAATAAAAATCTAATACTTTAAACATAAAGTCTCATCCCAGACTTTTAAAATAAGTACCAATCATTGTAAAAAATAATTTCAGCTTAAGTATTGACGATAAATTTATGAATAAGTACCTGGTTGAGGTTGAGGCATAGGCATCGATGGAGGGTATGGGCTAGGCTGAGCATATCCACCAGAAGGTGGTGGACCTCCATGAACAGGGTATGGTTGTTGATTTGGCACTGGTTGTGTAGTAACTGTTACATTTCCCGGACCATCTAAAAATTAATTTATATTGATTATAATAATATTTTTACTCTTATTTAAATACAATACTAGGACCAATAAATAGTAATAATACCAAAACTGTTGTAATCATTTTTCAGTTCAAAAGAGTAAAGAATGCCATGGTTACAAAACATCCAATTAGTTTTAGTATAAGGCCTCGGCTACGATACAAGCGGCGACCGGCAGAGCGGAAAGGCGGCAATATTTTAGAACGGTGATCCCACATTCAGTGGATTGCCGCTAGCCTCTTCTATCTAATCCGAAGAGAATCTTCGACGTAAATCTTCATATTTTAAAAGTCATTTAACTGTGAGTTTTAGATAATTTTAAAAAATTTAAAATGGGCAAACTGATGTATTACACGCAATAAAAAAACATTTGTTGTCTTTAATAAAAGAGACCAGAGTAATGGATCAGAAGAAAGCACAAAATAAGACAATTTTGTAAATATCTGTGTACTTTTGTTGCATAAATATGTTTACTTTTTAATTTATGGTAATATTACTTTGTGGTCACAAAAACAACTACCTTATTAGACCCATTACTATGATTTCTTGGATAATTTAGGGACGCTAACAAGTTACCACCTTATCTTTAACATTATCTGTGGAACATTCTTATGATTTCATTGTTATTTAAATCTAACAGGTTTAGTAGTGCTTGAAATGTAGAAAATATAATTCTGTCAAATATGGTTTATTATTTTTAATTTCTAAATTGCTACAAATGGTTACCAAAAATAATTATAATTTTTTTGTTGCTAAATGACTTTGGTTAAAAACAATTTAGAAAACCAATAAAAAACATAATAATAATAAACACAACGGATGCCCTTAGAAGATCATATCAATAAGCCGCAGCAGGGAGTCTTCTACAGAAACATCGATAGACTCGATCTATCTCTAAAGGGTTCTTACTAGCATGCCAAGATGGGGTGATAAACACATTGGTGTATCGAAGCCAATTTTCCAAAGTTCTTGACACCGCATGCCGAGACTGTCGACAGACTTATTGTCAGCTTGTCCAGTGCATGTTGTCAGTAATTAAATCCATCGGCATAATGACGCTCTTCGGGTACTTTATTATCGCCTCAGGCATTACTACGGCATCGATAAAACATCAATTCTGCCGTTTGCTCCCGGCGACATTAAGGCAAACGACAACTGTCGCAAATATTAGAATTATGCGTTTCCAACCACGCACCAAATTCAAGCGAATAAACCCGACATCGTTCTCCTTGATAAGACAAATCACACCATGTATGTAATCGAGTTCTCCGCCCCATAAGAGAACGGGAGAAACGAGCCAAATATCAAGATCTTCTTGGCTGTCCTGATATTCGGCGTTTTGGGAGGCATGAAGGATAACGTATTAAGGGAGTTGAGGTATATTCCAGCATGTCAAAATACAACCTAACAACTGGTGATGAGGATGCAAAAATCAGTTGTCCTTGGATCTCTTCGTCTACTGAGGCAATGAATTTTGGCCGAAGATCACTGACCGAGCAGACGCGAGGAGTGGTCTTCGATATGGATGGCCTTCCGGACGATGCCCTATGGGGTCGGAGCCATGGGATACGTCGTGTCGGATCTTTTAGAGAATAATAATAATGTCAACAACATGACCGCCATTCCTTACTTACCTGCAAAAGCCGCGCGAAACAAAATAATAATAATAAAATAACTTATTTACTTGCTAAATGTAACAGCAGCATTTATTTTGTTTAACATGTTTATCACTAGTAGCCTCTAAACAAAAAATAGGGCCTTTATTATGACAAAAAGCTAGATGTGTAGACAAAATCTATGACTCTTTGCATAATAGTGAAGCTGTGAAGATCTAGATACTTTAATTAAAACAATTTAGAATGGATCTGATAGCACACAAAACACTTCAATGAACAGCCTAAAAACTGCAAATTTAATCATTGTTGACAAAGTGGTAAAACTAAAAGTAAGCTTTCAAAACCCGGTTCCGACTAATACAGAAATAATAAGACATTACACTAATCAAAAATTCACCAAACAAGTCCAAGCAATGGATAGAAAATATCAATTACAAAGAAAAAGACCAAATAATGATGATGGCAAATTTGATGAAGACTAAAAGAGCAAATGTAAAGTTCTAAAGACAAAATGCCACTAACCTGTACTCCTTAATACACAATAAGATCTTAAAACTAATAGCTACCTAAATTGAAAAATCAAAGATGGCCTTAACTAACGTCATTGACACCAATAAGGAGATGAGTTTAAAATGTCAACAATATCAACCAAGTAGCCTAGAGAACTAGTTCTACCTAACAATAAATGGAAAGCAAGTTCTTTCTTTTTCTTTCTCTTCCACGTTTATACAGGATGTTCAAAAACAAATGCAAACAAATTTAAGAGGTGATTTCTTGTTCAAAATAAAAGGTACCTAGTTTGTTGTATAAACATTGGGTCAAAAGTCAATCATTAGAGAAACATCGCGGAATAATAATGGCGAAACAAAATGGTTTATACTTTTCTCAATTCTCTTTATACTTCTCTCAAAAATAAAATTCTACAAAAATATTGCTATAATAAACACTTTTTAAATATTTTTGCACTTTTTTATAATTACTGAAAGACCTGGAAATAAAATATCCTTATCATTATTATTTACTTAAATTTAAAAAAGTTATAGCTTTAGAAAAATTGGGTAGCCTGATTTATCATTAATAAACTCTTGAATTTTTTCTATTAAACTCACCGATCTGAAATAAAAAAATTACATATAAATCTGAGTGTAAATCATCATCTATTAAGGTGTTTGTAAGGCCTCTGACACAATACTAAGCGTAAGCGTCAACGGCCAGAGTTAAACGGAACATGTGAGAGCGCTGTCTATGATCTTTATGCGAGGATAAAAGAACTTGTTTTTTTAAATCAGCCGCTCGACTCTGACGCTGGTTATCGTTTCTTAATTTAACAATCCAATGATTGATTTTTAACCCCAAGTTTATACAAAAACTACCCTTTATTTTCAAGCAAACACCTCCTAAAATATTTCGCATTTGTTTTGAAACACCTTGTATATCTTACAGTAACTCAACAAAACACTCACTTTTATCAATGCAATCAGCAAATCCGCAGTTAAAACACAAACAGAAAAATGTAACAATAAAGATTTAATCTATAACTTAAATAGACTAGAGAGATAAAAAGCAGCTTTTACAATGTTGAGTCAATCCATGAGTTAGTATACTCCTACCCTAGAAGCGAACCATATTTTGTAAATCTAGGTGACAATACATTTAACAGCTTTTTAAAATTTAGTTAGCACTTCAACCACATAATAATTTAACCCTGAGTTTGTTAACTCGACATTGTAATACAATGCCTAATGGCACCAATCACTTCTGTATATTAATGTTTTTACAGCTTTGTCAATGAAAACTTTAAATATACTATAATTCACTTTCTCTGACAATAAAATTTGGATGCCAAAGCTTTTAGGAACACAATACAAGAGTATCCCTTGAAATATCTTTCCTTGTCTGTCAGAGAGTACCCAGTCAGACTTTATCTTTATTTACTGTTTTACTTTTTAGTATATATTAATAAAAAAATAAGTGTACCTACTATAAACTAACAAAAATACCTGCAGTATATTTAAGCTAAAGTTTACATTTCTGTAATTCAAAGCAAAACTAGCAAGTCAAATTATAGTTTGATACAGAAGAAAAGTTACGGTCCCATTCTGTTAGAAGTCCCTCATTTATACACATGTTTTTAAATGTTTGTAACTTAATCTTTTCATTATTTATATGGTGTCTTGACAACAATGATTTTTATTATTAAAAATGATAAATCGCTTAGTTAGGACTGGGTTTGGTTCTGTGGCTCAGATTTTATGAAAAATTTCTGTCATATTTTTTTCTAATAAAATTCTATTTTCTTCAGAACTACAATAAATAACGTATTTTATTTTTAGTTTAGCTATTGCAGATTAAGTAATTTTATTTTGTAGCTAGACATGACACTGAAAGATAGAGATATATTTTTTGGTTTTCAGGGTTTTTGTTTTGTTTCAAGGCGATCTGCCAGTATAGGTATAATGTTATATACTTAGTCTCTATTCCTGTGATTACGACCATGGGCGATCCAGCTGTGAAGAATATTTGGCGTTTGACAGGTACTTGCACATAACAAGGTCTTTTTAGTTGGTATATGAATTGGCCAGTGCAATGTTGAATATATCATTAGATTGTACCTACTGTTTTGATAGCTTTAACTGTTTTTAAGTGAAATTAGCTATAAAAATTTCACAGGAATAATAAACTGACCTTGGAAAAAAAAGCAGATATATCCAATGTCAAAATACTAGGAAGTTTAAAGACCTTATTGCTGTTATTTTTTACTTACATCATAAACTGTTCATTGATTTTCTTTACAACACCATCCACATATTGAAAATATTATAATACAAATAATAACAACAACAATGGGTCCAATAATATCCATTTGGTTTATCTAAGAGTTCTTATAAATAAAAGAAATAGTAACACTCTATTATTATAAATTTAAAACATGAAGACAGCTCTTTTCTAAAAAAGTATACCTTAGTTCTAAAAATAATTGTTTTTTATCTTAAAATTATTCTTTTGTGCTTTCTAAATTCACTGACAACCACTGATAACTGACATAACCACAAAATGACAAATTCAATCTTTGGGAAGATCTTTGGATGCGGCAACTCCGATTTTGACAGAAATTTGGTATACGGGGGTTTTGGGGCGCTGATCACAATCTGAAAGATTTTTTTGGCGGAAACGTTTCGTTCTCGAGATATTCATCATCAAAGTTAAATTGAACTAAGTCCTATTTTACTATATTCCTCCTTCTTTTCTGCTAATTCTTGATTTAAAGCTAAAGTGTGCACAATGTTTGATTTTCACCTTTTAAAACCCCGTTTTTCTACGTATTTTACATTATTTCTGGATTAAAATGCGTGGTTTTCTTTTAATAATGCGGCAACCATACATACACATAGGGCTTCATGGCCCACTGGGGATTAAGAAATAGAGTCAAAGTATAGCTCTGCAATTTAATGCAAAGGTAAATGCTAAAAATACGTAGAAAAAAGCGAGGTTTAAAGGTTGAAAATCAAATCTTGTGTGCCAGCTTTTTGCTTTTTAAATCTCAGAATTGATGATACCAAAAGGGAGATATTGTAAGAAATAGGATTGGTTAAATTTCAAAGAGCGTTGTGATTGGTTAGTGCAAATTTAAAATGCTTTTCCCGCCATTTTCGACGCGGATCCGCGAAGTTGAGATGAAGTTAACTTTTTGCGGTTTCCACTAGATTGTGCGGATTTTTCAAATTAATAGCCAGGAACTATAACCTTGAACTAGTTGATGAGCTTGATGAGTTGTTGCTTGAAGATAAGACAAGACGTTAAAGATCCATTTTAAATAAAGAAGTGTTATGGACGACATTAACTACACTTATTTTAATTATTTACTTCAGTATGGTACTTGGCGAAAAAAAATGATATTTATCCTACTTTCAATACAACCAAAAAGACCAAAAAGGAGGCACAGGTTTTGGGTTAGAAATTTTTTTAGAAAGAAAAGTTCATAACCAATATTATACTTTATTAAAGGAGTTAAGACAACATGATGATGAAAAACACTTCAATTATTTAAGAATGTCAAAGGAGCATTTTGACAACTTGTTACAGAAACTTAAGTCAATTATTAGCAAGTCCCACACAGTTCGTGAGCCAATAACTGCAAGCGAGCGTCTAGCTTGTACTCTAAGGTAAATATAGGTAACAAAAAAGTGTATATGGTAAATAAAAGACTATGCCCAGCTAGGTATTATCAAGTGTATATGGTAAATAAAAGACTATGCCCAGCTTGGTATTATCCAAAGTCGCCTAATTTGCTGGATTTATTATTATCCAATCCATTTGCCATCACACAGACAGATGATGATTAACATCTAGTGACCTTCACAACCGTAGTATCAACCAAAGAAAATGCTAACATAAAATCAGCATATTCATAACAAAACGCTTTAATATTTTCCGCTACAATGGACGTGTCAGCGGATTTTCTGCGCGTATTTTTAATACGCGGGCGGAAAACCGCTCTTATGGACAGCCGGCTTTAAACTTTTTTTTAATTTTGCTTAGTATTTTTCGGAATATAAAATTCAATTTACTTAAAGAAAAACGGATTTTTAAGCGACATTACGTCTATCATTCGACAATGAAGTGAGATTGGTGAACCGCTGGCACACTTTAAAAAACATGCATGGGAAAAATTTGAAACGCGTAAGCTTAGTTCATAAACTGGCGAAATTCAATTTGCGAATTGCAGAAACGTGTTCTGATTGATCAATTTCTAACGACTTTCGAATATTTCGTTAGAAATTGGCCAATCAGAACACGTTTCGCAATTCGCAAGCTCATGAACTAAGCTTGATGGTGTTAAATTTAGTGTTTCTGGTTAAAGTTATATAATTAATTATTTAAAAATAATATTAGAACAAATCTAAAAAAAAATACCCCGTTTCTTTTGTAGTTAAAGGGTGTGAAATTGTGCATTGTATTTTTTTTGCAAAAATTAATTTTAAATTATCTTAATGGAACATAGTCATAGGCATAGTCAAGTTTTTCTTGCTGTTGATGTAGTTTTTATCGTATTTTTTAAATTTTTGTAATTTATTTAATAAATGCAATAAAACACTGGTCCCTACTCCTTGTTTTATTTAGGTTTTTAGACAATGCGGCCCAATATTTTATCTAAAATTGAATGCCTTGTTTTCAAAAGTGCCTTTGCTTCTAGCCGAGACACAAACCCAAAATCGTATATTTTTGTAAATATTTTACGACATTTTTGATCTAGATACCTATTTTTATCAGCTTGCAAATTGTGTCCCCTAATTTGAATTCTCAATAGGAAAAAATAAAAGCTAAAAATGTTGTATAGATACTAAAAATATCGTACATTGTTATTACACTTTAAATAGTTTGGCAACATTGTCTAAAACTTTTGTTTTCCATATGTTACCACCTAAATAAAATTAAACAAGAAAGTTAGTTCTATTAATATCAGGTGACCAATAAACACATTAAATACTGATGATATTTATAATAATTTTGATAATTATTTTTATTCTGCTACATGTCTATAGAATACATACTGGCATAATACGGGTTACCTCTGCCTTGTTGATTGGACTCATTACTTTTACAGCATAAACAGCACAGACCTTAAACACAAATTTAAAAATTAGTTTTTTTTTATGTTCACCCAATTATTGATTTTTATACCTATGCAAAGGCCACATTCACAACAGCATCTAAGAAGCTCACAACAATCGTCATCCATTTTAATACACTTTTTGTCTTAAATGAAGGTATATAATATTATGTTACAGTATATTTTAACACAAAAATATTAGTAAGCCTATATATTGTAAATGTGTGACGAGCAATTTGTAGTAATCTGATAAAGGTTGTTTACATTGGTTTTTTAGCGCTAGGTTAGTTGTGACTAGTTGTGACACAAGCGCAATTTTTACATAATAAACATAAATTAGCCTTTAGTATCAAGCGCGGATGTTTAAATTGCGCGCGCATTTTTATAAATAAAGCAAATTCTAAGTCATATTTTCTTGCTAACCGTATTCGTCTCGGTGGTTTAAACCGTATTCGAAAATGGCAATACAAATATGATGATAATCAAGAAAATGTAGGTTTTCAAACCATTGCGTCACAGCCCAATACATTTTTAGGTTATGATTATGATTTTTATTTTTTAGGGTTAATGTGTACTTTAATTTACACTGAATATTAAAAATGTTTTCTTGCCATGTACAAAGTTTACAAAAAATGACCAAAACAATGTTTTTAATGCGTGCGATGCATACACCCGCCTGACAGAGATAATTCTATTGTTTTTAAACCATATCCCGGGATGTATTCAACCACGGTTAAATACGCGGCGTACATGACGACACCGCTTGGCAAGAAAATGTAACGTTTTTAAAATGTTTTGAACCATTAGAGACATTTTGCACCTTATTTTTGCAATTCCCGTTGTGGTTAACGTTATTCTGGAGACTGCGCGGCAACGCAAACACTGATCCGTTATCGTTGTTGACCATACCGGACTCGCTTTAATTACGGATTGCAGGTACTGAAGAGCTTGTCACGTTATCGTTATCGTTATTGTTAAAGTTGCTGCGTGGTTTTGCCGGATTGTAGAAATTTTAATATCCAGTGCTATTTTAAAGGTTAAGATTTTAATGCCGTATTAATTAGAAAAATATCTACATTTACTACCTAGGCTCTAATTAGCGAAAATCTATAGCGAGTAATGAAAATCAAATGGTGTTAAGAAATTAACACGGACTTGCACTTTTACGGGTATTCTAAATCAGTAATTAATTTAGATGTTACAATCTGGCACACTTTGCTTTTTATTCTACTACCAAACCTAACCTTACTTTTGTGTTTTGATTATGCTGTATTGTTTGCATCTACTTTAAAAAACGAAACGTGTTTGCATATATTTAAATGAATTTATATCTTATGAAGAATAAAAGTAAATACTGATTTTTCGATAACTTTAAAATGGGTGAAACACAGGCAAAAATAAGGTTATGTGTCGAAAGCGCAGACGCAAGATATATTTCTTAAAAGAAGCTGCAAAATCTCTCTCTAAAACTGCTGCCGCAATCGTTATGTTTAATAACGATAACCATAAGGAGGCCAAAAAACGTTTGTTATTTTAAGAGGTAGAAAATGGCTCTGATTTTCTACGGTAATTACCAAGAATAAATTTGCCTTTGACTTTCGACGTCATGACATTTTCTCTCTTGCAGAACCTAGTGGGTAAAATATAATCCAGCGAGCTTATGACCCACGTCCAGAATAACAATATAACCCACGGTCGTAGATTACTACGGTTGCCTCGTAAGCCCAGCAATATGGCGGACCAACATGCTGTACTGTAAAGTTTTTATTGGCGTCTAGTTAGTATTTTAATTTGTGATTTATTTATTTGTAATTTTTAGATATTTTAGTGCTCATTTTATGTAATTGTCTTAAAATTGGATGCCTGTAACAGGTATACAACAGAATGTCGTAATCTTGTGAGGCAATAGACTGTTAAAAATGCTAAGCCCTGACTGGCTAAGAATTTACGAGGCAATCGTATCTATCAAAGGCGTTTTTCCGTGTTAATACGGTTCAAAACATTTTAATACCTATCTCTATCTAACTCATAATCAGCAATTTTAGGCGTTTAACCAATTATAACCGCGGTAATGATTGCTGACAACTTTGACGCATAACACATTGTTTAAACGTCAAAATAACCGACTGGTAAATACCGTTTTAGAATTGGTTCTTCGCCCAAAATTGATGATTAAGCCGGTCGAGATCCATGAGAAGCGGTTTTCCGATCGCGGATGATAAATTCAGCGTTGTGATTGGTTAGTGCAAATTTAAAATGCTTTTCCCGCCAATCACAATGCTGAATTATCATCCGCGAACGGAAAACCGCTCTCATGGACAGCCGGCTTTATATATGTCATTTCAAATGCTGTTTAAAC
Source organism: Listronotus bonariensis (assembly GCA_014170235.1). Classification (NCBI taxonomy): domain Eukaryota; kingdom Metazoa; phylum Arthropoda; class Insecta; order Coleoptera; family Curculionidae; genus Listronotus; species Listronotus bonariensis. The sequence goes on from JACEGR010010675.1 coordinate 10,964, forward strand.
CACTCCGATGAATACGGTTAACACGAAAAATGACTCAAATGTCCGTGCTTATGACGACTTGACATGATTAGTTAGGTTAGTTTTTAGTATGGCCTGGTATGGCTAATTCAGAAAATAATCTAATAACTTTTGCTAAATACAAGATAGATATTAATCTTGTATTAAATATCAATAAATACAAAATATTGCTATGGATAGAAGAATTGATGAGAGATTCCTGTAAACCAAGACGTACAAAGGGAACTCCATTTTATATTCAGAGAAATTACTGGGCAGCTGGAGTACTTGTACTTAGTGGCCTCTCTTGGTATTTGCTGGAGTAAGTAATACTGTATAATAACCAATACATCGTGCATGTTAAAATTACCAGATTGATTTGTGTATAACTTAAGAGTAAGATTATGGAACCCAAGTTTTTTTTGATGACATTTAACTCGTTGGATCCAAAGTACAGAAGTTCTTGTTTCCTATATCTATTTTTCACTGTTAAGTACCAATATGATGCTAAAATTACCAGTTAATCCCTTCTCTTCCGACTTTGCTATAGTTGGCTGTATAGGAATCAGTTAAGTAAGTTAATAAAAACTCAAAAATACAGAAATTATAGTAACCAAATACAGAATAATAAAAATAATCTTAGAAAAATATATGAATTAATAAAGGATGCCACAATGATAATTCCAACTTTAAGAATGGCCCTCTGACCCTTGTTGATGATAAAAACAATACCTTTAAAGATAACCTGCAAATGGTTAATTACTGTAATGATTACTTTGCCAATATTGGTGTTGAAATGCAAAAAATATAAAAGACCCCAAAAAAACTATTAAAATTTAAAAAATATTAAAGCTTCCATGTATCCAAGGCCCGTTTCCACAAATGATCTTATAAAACAAATCTCATCTCATAATAAATTTAATCTTTAAAACAGGTAAAGTGCCTTAGCAGTTCAAGCAATCAATAATCATTCCTAATTATAAAGTGGTTCAAAAAAAAATATTCAAAATTATCGCCCAATGAGCCTAATAAATAATTTTGCTAAAATATTTGAAAAATGCTTGAAGGATAGACTTATAGACTTTTATAAAAGTAGTAATATCCTCTCGGAAGGTCAGTATGGTTTTTGTGAGGACTTGAGCACTGCGGATGCACAGTATAGCTTGACTTCAGAGATTATAGATGCCTTGAATAATAGCAAAAAATGTCTTGCTATCTTCCTTGACCTGTCGAAGGCTTTTGACACTGTGCCCCATGGGCAACTGCTCAATGTGTTGGCAGGGTATGGAGTCAGGGGTGTAGTGTTAGAAGTTTTTGAGAGTTATTTGACAAATAGATCCAACAAAAATCAAAAGGGGGTACCATAAGGGACCATACTTGGTCCAATACTGTTCCTAACTTACATTAACTCATTGCTTTCCTTAAAAATTAACGGCAAACTAATATCATACGCAGATGATACAGCTCTTGTTTTTGCAGATACAAGTTGGGATAATGTAAAAATTAAAGCTTAAATGGCTTTCAAGAGGTAAATAGTTGGTTAGATACATTTAAACTTTCCCTTAATATAAAAAAGACAAACAATATCGCATTTTCTATAACAAATTCAAACAGACCCACATTGGATAAACTCGTAATAGACAATGACCTAAATTCTAAAATCTGCTCGGTAAAAATGACAAAATACCTGGGTATTATAGTGGATCAGCACCTCAAATGGACTGAACAGATTGAATATCTAACGACAAGAATACGTAAACTTATACATAAATTCTATATTCTGCGAGAATTTCTTGATAGAAAACTAATTAATCAAGTATACAAAGCTTTGGTGGAATCCTTAATTAGATACGGTATAATTATTTGGGGAGGAGCCTACCAGAGAAATATACACTAAGCACTATACAAAATTACATCTTGAAAGTTGCATATAAAAAAAATAGACTTTATTCCACAAATCTACTCTATAGTGCAGAAGTTGGCAATTTAAAACTTCTTTATATACACTCCGTATGTGCTTTTATAAACTCAAGAAAAACAATACAGAATCACATTACGCACACCCATTTAACTAGACAAAAGACAAATAATAATTTAACATTGCCATTGAGTATCAAAACCATAAACTTAAAATTCATCGACTACTTAGCACCCAAATTTTATAATCTACTACCAAAACAATTAAAAGAAATAAAAAACGATTTAACAAGTTAAGTAAGAAATGTATCTATGAAAATCTTGATACTTTTTGCAGATTGTGGTAGGATCCTATCTGTTGGCTATCCTCTGTTGTGATGTGGTGACTGGTATTACATTTTATTTGTTTTTCTTTTTTTTTGTCGGGTTGTAATGCCCTTGTGATAACTATAGATTATAAGTATATATGTATAATATTGGCAATATAAGCTATTACTCATGAGTACATAAAGATACTTTAATACATCTAGGTACTCAAACAATAATTTAGAATATTTTTAATAGTGTAGAATAATAAACACATGTAGAACTTGAGAAAGAACAGATACCCTCATCTTGAAAGAAAATGATTTTTATTCAATATGTAAATAATTTAGCCAGAATTCTTGGACTTAGTATGCCAGTTCCAATTCCTGGTCAGGTAAGTAAAGATAAACTCGGTATCCATCCCATCTGTGTATGGCTCTCGCCACCTAATATTAATAGAAAATTAAATTCGTTTTCAATTTTACTAGGAGCTCATTTGATGGGCACACTGTGATAAGATTTATTCCAAACAATTGTTTTCTTTAAAATATTTTTCAATCAAATTGCAAAAAATTACAGCACAAAAATTTAATTAAAGAATGGAATTTGTTGTGTTGTATTTTAACTAAGTTTAAGTTTAAAATAAATTTAAAAATGAAGCCAGCCCTTTGCCTGTAACATAAAGATATATTAAAGTTGAGATATTATTATTAATATAGACATGTCTTGCCACTTCAAAATTACCTCGGGCAGTTTTTCCCATTGCAATGAAAGAAGAATAAGAATTTATTTATTTAAAAAGATGGTCTAAAATCGACAAAGCAAAACCAATGCGTTATACCTACGGGAAATTAATTATTCAATGCAGGTGTTCTTTGTTTAATCTCCTTGCATGGCTGTCAAAAAACCGGCTCTTTGTGTAGTGGTGGCTGGATTTTGGCTATTTGTGTTTTTGGTGGTTTTTAGGCTGATTTTGTGTTTTCTCTGAATTTTTGACTGTCCTAGCCTCAAATTTTAATAACAAATTTCATATAAAATTACCTGTTGTTACAAATAAAGACACTGAACTGTATCCAAAATCATTATTTGAAACTTCACTATTAAACAGTACTTATTTCAGCTTATAGTCAAGTGGTGGCAAATTGTCAAATCTGAATTGATTGTTTAACAAAAAAGATAATAATTTAATCAAATTGGCAGATGTTTTTACATCTCCATGGTTGTCTGCGACATCTGCTTTTTTGTAGTGAATATTTAGTACTTATGGATTTGTCTGAAATGACTTAAAAACAGGCTTCATGCAGAGAGTTTCCAAACTTATAAAAATTATTGTGTATTATTATCTACATTATTTCAGTATTCTAGAATGAGTACTGTTATAGTTTTTAATAAATGATTTATTTCCGTTAAAAATAGTTTGTTGTTTACTGAACCTTCTGTACCTATGGATTTTTGTGTGGTGGCTTTTGTTTAAAATTGTGTTTTACATGCATTTAAAGTATCAACAGCATTGCCATATAGCAACTAATATAAATGACTGTGCAAGTTTGAAAGTTTCCTTGCTGCAATTTTTTTGCATCCAGTTTTATATAAAATAATAAAACTTGCAGCAATTTGCTTTTTAACCTACTTAAATTTAGTTTTTCACTAGGGTCTGATAAGATTTAATGATTTACCGCATGAAATCAAATCTTCAAAGTCTGTTGATATTTAAAAGAAACTAATAAAATTTTATCGCTTAGAGGGCTGAAACTAAGATCCGTACATAATAAGTTTTATTTTTGTAGTGACTAATTTTTTGTTTTTTAACTTGAGGTTTATTTTGTGCTTGATGTTTTATTGTATACTAGCGGACCCGTGTCCACGTCGTTAAGCGTTAATATCTGAACTTTTGTTTAATTATAGGAAAAAATATAGCCTATAACACTCCTAAATAGTCTACCTTTCTGATCGTAAAGAATTTTTATTATAAGTTTAATACTTCCAGATGTAGCAGCTACAAACAAACCCACAAAGTTAAAAACTGTACCCTCTTTATATAATAGTGTAGATTTTTATTCTATGACTATTTTTTTATTGGTATTATTTTAGGTGTTTTAAATAATATTTTTACCTATTTTAATTTTTATATTTTTAATCAGTGTATTGTAAATATTGTAATTAGTAACGCACTTTGTGCTAAATAAAGAATTGAATATGATTTTTTTTTTTATTTTATGGGATCCTTCGACGCATCCATTGTGTTAGATTTATTGTGCGAAGTTTTTTATCTTACAAAACCTTTTAAAGCTTACTTTTTTTTTAATAAGAAAATAGTTTCATCCCCTCAATTGTGTGATCATATGTGATTCATGGACGTATAGGGAAGTAAATTTAGGTTATACGTCTTTAAATCACAATTGATTCAAGTTATTAGGGTGGCAATCATGCACTTTAAACAGCAGTGGTTCATAATATAGGAAAAATAACAGGGAAGGCGTTGCCATAAATGTTATAAAACCATCATTTTTCTGTGCTCATAAATTTGATTCGTTTTCTAGTTTTTAAACCCTTACAAATTTAAATAAAGTGTTGGATTAATTATGTTAATCTTTTTTTTAACAGGCATTTGTTAAATGTTCAGCAATTTTTTTGTATATCCTCTCATACGTCCATTTAATATAAACGTGCTTCTAGCGTGCGTTCATTTAAAACTTAGCACCACTGATCCTTATCCAATGAATCAAATGTGCTTCAGGGGTGTGCGAATTGCTATGACCATTGCATCACATTTTTCTTGGTTTTGGTCCTCAGGTCCAATCCACCACTCTCCCCTTCCGGACTATGCTTCAGGGCTTCGTCGGCGGAAAATCTGGATAATCGAGCTCGTAGCTTCCAGAAATTCCAAAAGAAACAAAATAATTCTACAATCGATGCAATGCATAAATTGTCGGCTGTCAAACCAAGACCTGCTACTGGTGTTACGTATAACCTTCACTCACTACTGACAGTTCCCATGGCACGCCCATCTATTTCCCGCCATTTGAGAAATACCTCGTGTTCACCACCACCTCTAACCGCCACCTGGGAAGAACTTTGTAGTCCCTACGCACGTCCGCACTGTCCGGAGGTTAAACAAAGAGTTCCACATTACATTCATGGACAGTGAACGTAAAGTAAATTTTATAGTATCAATTTTTTATATTGTTATCTTAAGAATCATTAAAATAGTTACCAGAATTGCAAGATTGTTGGATGAAAATTAGTGCCAAACAAAAAAATTATGTCTTGAATTTTAGTGAAAACCCCCATTAGGAAGCCCAAAACGCTATATCATACGGGTCATCCGAAGCCCAGACTTGTTTTACGAAGCCCGAATCGGGCTTCGTAAAAACAAGGTGTATATTTATTTATTTGTGATCTAGAGTGACATCTGAAGTTTTTACAAAAATTTGTAGGGACTCGTATGTTGGTATTTTTTCGCAACTTATACGCCATTAGTTCACCATGTCGTACTATAGAGGGCGCACCAGTTCTCCAGCATATACAGTGTAGATATTTTACGGATACTAAGAGCCAGAGACGTTTTATCGCCTCTGAGAAGCCCCCTGATCTGGCAACTATGTTTTTAGCTTTTTCTGTTTAAGATAAAGTTTTAAAAATGGGAACCTGAAAAGAAAAGTTTTATTTTTTTATACTTGAGTATTGTTTTCTAATAACTTTAAAAAAATAGGTAATAGAATATAGAATTTTGCACCATCAAAAACTAGAGATAGGTAGCTACAGAGTTGGGATAATATAACTTTAGAATAAATGTCAGAATATCGGGGAAGAAATAAAAATACCAAAGTATGAAAAATAATTTATTTATATAAAACATTTGCTAAATAAAAAATAATTGCAGTCTTTTAAAATGTTTTGTCAATATTAAAAGAAAACATAACGGCTTTTAAAATAATTGCAAACTTTTAAATGTAACAAAAAGTAGAAAAATAGAATTTAAAAACAAATTTTGTCTTAAAGAACTTTAACAAAATTTTAAAAATATAGTGGTATATAAAAAAACTTAGGTCTATCTAAACGAATTGTAGACAAGTGTTTTTATTCTCACCCAATCCTTATTTACTAAATGTTGACCATGAATCTTAAGAAACTGATCGCATTCATGTTTTTTTGGGGTTATTTTGCTCTTTAAGTGATGACAAAAGTAATTTAAAACAAGTTGTTTTTCCTGGGCACTCCATCGAACACGACCAGAAACTTTTTGACGTCAGGCTTTTAGAATTTTCAAAATTTTCTTTTATACGTGTTTTTTTTCTAGGTTGTTTGTTTTCATCATCTGAAATTATTTTATTTTTCTTTCCTGGTACTTTACTTTCTAATTTCAACTCATTATCAAATACTGTGGTTTCTTTCTCCTCTACAACGTTATTTTTAGCTACTTGTTTGCTAAGAGGTTTTTCTGATATGGTATTACAATCTTTTCAAATCATCTGCTACCCAATTCTGTAGTTTCCTTATTCTTTGTAACATTATTTTTCGCTACTTGCATGTTGGAGAAGCTTTTCTGATAGGCTTTTTATATTAATATCTTCATTTTCATCTTCACTGCTTTCAGAACTGTAATATATGTCTTGAGCCATATCAATAGTGTTTAAATTTTTTCCTTTAAACCCTTTGCCCTTTCCTTTTCTAGCAAAAGTAAGACTTTTGGCCATCTTTGCTGTCTGGTAAACATCTTGAGGCAATCTTAGACAAAATATAATTTATAAGAACCTGACTTTCATACAGCAGACAGTGAAAAATCAATACAGTGAAAACAATCTGCTACAGAAAGGTTTTTTACCAAATATTTGATCAACAAGTATTAAATATGGAAATAATAACAGTGT
>JACEGR010010676.1:0-18053 GCA_014170235.1 Listronotus bonariensis
AGGGTTATTCACGTTAAACGACACGGATTATTACAGCTTTATTATTTAATTTTATAAAAGTTTTTCTTTTTGGATAGATAGATAACTATGGGAAGTACAATTTAAAATTATTTTCATAATGTACAGGGTGTCCCAAAAGTACAAAAATATTAAAGTTATATTTTTTTAAATGGAACAGCCTGTATATTATTTTATTTTTGATTTCTATGCCTACAATAAAGGTAAGTTTTATTAAGATTCAACCCACCTAAACCTTACAGATTTTGAAATATTTTGGATTTTGTGAAAATGTAGTACCAATTTTCAGCTTTAAGTTCTCAACGTGTATTTTCTATTTGTAAACCATATTTATACTGACGTGTAATAATTGGTTAGGTTTTCTATTGCAACTTGTAAAAATTAACTAAAGTATACAGGGTGTCCAAAAATAAGTTCAAATAACTACCAGCTTTAAACGGTAATAACTGGTTTAACTTAAATGGAACACCCTGTATTTTTTAATAAAATAAGATTTAAAATTTAAATATCTAACGATTACTTTAATACTTCCCTATACCTAACTCTTTCCATTTTCATGGAAAATGCAAATCTTTGTAATGTAGACCGAATTTAAAAACTTATTGTTTATCAAGTCACCTATGCCATATTGACATGTCAGAACTGCTTGTAACAAACGACAGGACCTTAGCTGTTAGTGAAGGTGTAGGTTTGTTGGTTTTATTCCTCTCATCGATTAATTTACTAATTAAAATGGTGGTTTATTCAAAAGAAGAACGGATCGACATGATTTTTATTCTTGGAGAATGTCTAGAAAACTGCTTTTTGGCGTCACGAGTCTACGCTGAAAGGTATCCCGACAGAAGTCATCCAAATAAAGCCGTTTTCGAAAGACTTTTAGTACAATTTAGGCAAAATGGGACTGTTTTTACCAAAGAAAAACATAAACAAAAGCCTGTGACAGGAAACGAAGACACCGAATTTGCAGTGATTGCTTCTTTAATTGAAAATCCCCATATAGGCCAAAACCAAATTGCGCAAAATATCAACATTAGCCAGGCAAGCGTTTCAAGGATAATTCAAAAACATAAATACCATCCCTATAAAATCCAGCTTCATCAAGCACTATCGGATAATGATTTTGAGACAAGAGTTGAATTTTGTATGTGGGTGTTAGACAAAGTGGGGGAAAATGAAGACTTTTTTAATTTTGTTCTGTTTACTGACGAATGCACATTTCACAACAATGGATCAGTTAATAGGCATAACTTCCACTATTATTCGGATATTAATCCGCATCAGTTTAGAGTTAGAGATAACCAGCATAGGTGGTCAGTAAATGTGTGGGGCGGCATATTGGGTCAATATCTAATAGGCCCGTATTTTTTGAAGAACATTTAAATGGCTTAATGTTTTTAAATTTTTTGACACATGAACTTCCTCTCCTATTAGAAGACATTCCCTTAGAAATACGAGGAAGGATGTGGCTTCAAATGGATGGCGCGCCCCCTCATTTTCATCGCGGCGTTCAAGAATTCTTGAATGTCAATTATACATATCGATGGATTGGAAGAAATGGACCTCAGATTTGGCCCCCGAGGTCACCTGACTTGACTGCACCCGACTTCTTTTATGGGGGCACATAAAAGAAATCGTTTACAATATACCTCCAACAACTCAAGAAAATATGAAGGAGCGCATTAAAGACGCTTTTCAAAACATAAACCCCGAAATGTTGTTAAATGTTGCCGAAGGTTTTAAGAAGAGGGTACGTTTATGTTTAGAGGCCGACGGTCGCCATTTTGAACATCTTTTATAGTAAATTTACATATTTTTCAACTTGTGTTTATTATTTTTTAAATTTGAAGTATTGTTAATTAAATGTGTCAGTCAAAGTCCTATCGTTTGTTTTAAGCTGTTCTGACATGTCAATATGGCATAGGTGACTTGATAAACAATAAGTTTCTTAAATTCGGTCTACATTACAAAAATATGCATTTTCCATGAAAATGGAAAGAGTTAGGTATAGGGAAGTATTAAAGTAATCGTTAGATATTTAAATTCTAAATCTCATTTTAATAAAAATACAGGGTGTTCCATTTAAGTTAAACCAGTTATTACCGTTTAAAGCTGGTAGTTATTTGATCTTATTTTTTGGACACCCTGTATACTTTAGTGAATTTTTTACAAGTTGCAATAGAAAACCTAATCATTTATTACACGTTAGTGTAAATATGGTTTACAAATAGAAAATAGACGTTAAGAGCTTAAAGCCGAAAATTGGTACTACATTTTCACAAAATCCAAAATATTTCAAAATCTGTAAGGTTTAGGTGGATTGAATCTTAATAAAACTTACCTTTATTTTAGACGTAGAAATCAAAAATAAAATAATATACAGGGTCTTCCATTTAAAAAAATATAACTTTAATATTTTTTGTACTTTTGGGACACCCTATACATTATGAAAATAATTTTAAATTGTACTTCCCATAGTTATCTATCTATCCAAAAAGAAAAACTTTTATAAAATTAAATAATAAAGCTGTAATAATCCGTGTCGTTTAACGTGAATAACCCTGTATAATATTAATAATAATAATAATACACGTATTAAAAAGTGAGCTTTCAAAGAAGCTTAATATAAAAAAATAGTAGGTTATTTAATAGGTTTGTCGTTAAATAAAACATTTGTTTCTAAATAGCAATATTTTTCGATTTTAGCTATTTAAAGGTGAAGGAACATAATATCATAAAGCAATGGAGAAAAAAATAATACAAGGTGATCATTTTAAAGCCGGCGTTATTGCTAACTGTCTTATTATTGGAGATACAAAGTGGGTTAAATCAGTTAAGTTGTAGTATTTTTTCGCTGATTAACGTGCTGCTAACAAAAAAACAATTAAACACAGAGCTTTTGATTTATTGCCAAAAACACATTTTTTGAAATTTGTAGAATATATCACCATTTGAAAGATCTATTAAAGAGCTTTAAAAAAGTTCTTATGTGTTATATCAATTTGTAATAGTTTCGGAAATATGGTCATCTTCAGAAATTTCATAGTAAACTGTCATTTTTTAAAATAAACACCTCGTATAAAATAAATTTTAAACCAAAAAATAATCTTTTTCTTACCTTACGACAAAATTTATTGGACAATATACTTTAAAGTAAAATGATGGCTTTTTAATGAATAGAAGCAAACAAATTGGCAACTTTAATTAATACATGTTTTGTTAAAATTAATGTAGTAGTACTAAATCATTATGTCTGCCAAGCCTCTTATGGTTAAATTATTTGAAGAGCTCTCTCGGTTGGCAAGGGTTCGCTCAGAATTACTTGTTAATTTATTTTCCAAAGTGGTGTGTCTAAATTTTTTTGTATCTTGTTAAGTTTAAGAAAAAAAAATCCACTTAATTCCATATTTTTAGGCCATAAGAAAGAATTGCGGAAATCTTTTTCTGTAAAAAATAAGGTTTTTTTATCTTTGGACAATCCACGAATGCTGAAAGCCTAAATACTAACGTACCGTGGGTGTCTTAAGCAGGATAAGAGGAAGTTTGTTAACACGGTACTTAAAAACTTGAAGATTTGGGAAGGAAGGAAAGACCTCCGCTGGCAGTAGGTTCCACAGTCTAGAAACTCTAGGGATAAAAGAACGAACGAAATGGGAAGTTCGGGGCCTGTCCAATTGGACCGTATAGGGATGCATACGTGCGGCACCACGAGTTTCTTGGTATTCGAATATATTTAGTACAGGGATGCATACGCGCGGCACCACGAGTTTCTCTGTTGGGAGCTGCAAGAGGAGGGACTAAACTGGATAATTCGTCGGAGCAGAAGCCGTAAAAGTATCTATAGAAGAGCGATAGATCTCCCACAGCTCGACGATGAGCAAGAGAAGGAAGTCTTTGAGTAAGCAAAGGATCATTAATAAGACGAACAGCCCTTCTTTGAATGGCATCAAGAATGCTGAGGGTTCTAGGGTATGCCATTCCCCCAACATGAGAACAATATTCCAGAGAATTTGGGACACATACAAAGTGTATAAATTGGAAGGAGAAAAATACTTTTGGCTCGGAAAAGAAATCCAAGCTTTTTAACGCCGCGGTGGCTATAGATACAATGTGTTTATGCCAGTTAAGGTTATTTTCAAATGTGACTCCCACAAGGTTAAACGTGTCCCTGCTCCGCAAAACCTGGCCACTCATAAGCAAAGGGTGAGTGTTTGATGATTTTTTCGCGACAAGGAACTTGATTGTGTTTTGGATGCATTAAATTGAACGAGATTTTTGCGCCCCAATCCAATATCAAATTGAGATCCTGTGAAAAAGAAATCTGCATCGCCCTGCGTTTGCCTTTCAAGTCGGGTTGAGAGATTGGCTTGGGAACCTGAAAAGTGGAGTGAAGAGTACTATTGTCAGCATAACTATGAATGGGATTGCTTGTGGAAGAAAGAATATCGTTGATGTGAAGAAGCAACAAGGTTTAATAATTTTCTTATTAGCCACTATGTAACAATACACTAATAATAGTAGGGGAGCTCACGATGCTAAATGGGGATTTACTTGACCGTCTTGGAGACCTATTGGGTTGCAAAGCTTAGATGATTATTGTTAATAAGACATTTGCAGTTTAATTCTTTAAAGATACGTGTGCACACAATTTTTTTACCTCGATAGTTAGGGAGCTTTAACGTAAAAATGTACAAAGCAAAATTCTAAATTAAAGGGGATTGTCCTCTAAATATTATTATGAAGGGCTCTTTACGATATTTTCTCTTTGTCACCCCAAACAATATTTTCGATATATTTTTCAAAAAAATATGAGTCGATTTTTTGGCCCAGTCTAGTGTACAGGATGGCTCGAATTCGACGCTCATCATTGGGATTTCGGAAACCGTAAGAGATACAGGATCGGTTGAAAGGAGGCAAAGTTGCGCAATTTGATGCTCAATAAAATGCCTTTTTGCGTTTTAAAAATTCCGAGTACTTCCGAAGATATTCGAAAAAAACCGGAATTTTCAATTTTGGTTTCTATTGTTTCCTGGCTATATTTGTTAAGATAACTCAAAATGAAAAACACGTTTTTATGGCCACTTTTTCTGCTCTATAATTCAGTGTGATTAAATATTGAATCTGACGTTTCGAATTCTGGCGACCATCATCAACTTAATTTTTTTAAATACGGACTTGATATTTTTTCAATTTAATTAAATCCTTTTATCACTCTTAAAACACTATATATCGCCACTTAGATATTTGCCGACGTTTCGTACAGAAAATTCCATCACTAGAATATTACATATTTATTTTACCATAATACGGCCCTGAACTACATTTTTAGGTAAGAAGGTAAAAAAAAGAATAAACTTATTACATATTCGTAATCTTTTTATTGCAACTCATTGATATCTAACAGCGAAAATTACTTTATTAACCGAAAATTTCATGAATATTAGACATAAGATACAAAAAGGTAGACAACAAATCAGCTTACATAAACAATTTGTAATACTATCTTGATGCCCATATTAAATATAAACATAATTTAATCACTATTATAGGTGTTCAAAGAGATAACCTTCCGCCTCAATGCATTTTCTTGCTTTGCTTTGTATTTTTAATACAGCTGGATTAATTGTTCTCGCAGGAATGGCAGCAACTTCCCTTATCAAATTGTGTAGTAGTACTTACAGGTCGTAAGGTGCATTTTTAAATAAACGGTTCTTAAGATATCCCCAAAGGCAATAATATAGGGGACTAAGATCTGGGCTCCTAGTGGGCCATCTTGCAAAACCATTTATTAGGAAATATATGGTAAAGGAATTGAGCTACTTCCCTTCCATTGTCGGCAGGAGCTCCGTCTTGCTGCCACCATATTTCTTGAAATACTGCCAAAGGTTGATTATCTAGGGCGTCTAAGACATCATTCCTAATCAAATTTAGATATCGTTCGGAAGTTAAGGTCTCTTCGTAAACGAAAGGTCCAATAATTTTGTTTCTCCACATACCAGTCCATACATTAAATGAAGTTCTCCCTTGAATTCGTACCTGCTGGTTAGTTTCTGTTAATAAAGTCATTTCCGCTGTTAGATATCAATAAGTTGCAATAAAACATTATGAATATGTAATAAGTTTATTCTTTTTTTTACCATTTTACCTAAAAATGTAGTTTAGGGCCGTATTATGGTTAAATAAATATGCACTATTCTGGTGATGGAATTATCTGTACGAAACGCCAGCAAATATCAAAGTGGCGGCGATATATAGTGTTTTAAGAGTAATGAAAGGAATAAATTGGTAAAAATATCAGGTCCGTATTTGGCTACGCATGGCTAACTTGATTCGTATTGTAGATACAGAGTATTTTGCAAATTTTGTCAATTTGGTCAGGTACTCGTAACTCGCTTGATAATAGAGATAGAAAGAAATCGTACATAAAGTAGTTTTAGGGATTTTTACGGAAAATTAAGTGGCTAACCTATATTTTTTCATTGACTTTAATTTAAAAGTTATGAAACAAAGTTAAGTTTTTTTAAAATGGAACACCCTGTAAATTTTATCATTACTTAAATGGTATCCTTAAAAGCTATATGAAAGACTACATTTTGAAACTCTTTGTTTGACTTCCGGACAGTGTGGACGTGCGTAGAGGACTACAAAGTTCTTCCCGGAGTGGCGGCTAGAGGTGTCGTACGAACGTTTTTAACCTTCGGGGATCAAGGAAAGATTCACGCTAAATTGACGGCATCTTTCTTCTGGATCTAAGCGCTGTAAGCGAAGATTCATATAAGCTGATGGTATCCTGTTTGGTGGTGAACAAGAGGTATTTCTCAAATGGCGGGAAATAGATAGGCGTGCCATGGGAACTGTTAGTAGTGAAAGTGAAGGTTATACGTAACACCAGTACCAGATCTTGGTTTGACAGCCGACAATTTATGCATTGCATCGATTGTTGAATTGTTTGTTTTCTTTTTGGAATTTCTGGGAGCTACGAGCTCGATTATCCAGATTTTCCGCCGACGAAGCCCTGGAAAGCATAGTCCGGAAAGGGGATAGTGGTGGATTGGACCTGAAGGGACCAAAACCAGGAAAAAAATAGAGAGAATAGAGAAAGACTACATTTGATATACCTATTTTTAGCAGTTTGGGAAATATGGCCATCATCAGAAGTTTTTTTAACGAAACACCTTGTATATTTTATAACCGTTGCATAGATATTTCAAGAAGGTTTACCAAAATACCACATTTGATATATTTATCCCTTATAGTTTTGAAAATATAACTATATATATTTAAAAAAATACTAGATATACGCACTAAGAATTGAAAGCTTATATTTCCGAAACTATGAAAAAATTAAATAGATAAAATTGTGGTATTTTTTACGGCTTTTAAAACTACCTTTCTATTGGTAATAAAATATACAGGGTGTTCCATTTTAAAAAGCCAAACTTTGTATTATAACCTTAAAATAAAATTCAATGGAAAAAATATCGGTACGCCACTGAATTCTACATATAAATCCCCAAAACTTGTTAATTTACATTTTTTTATCTCTAATATCAAGCAAGTTACTAATGCCTGACCAAATTGACAAAATTTGAAAAACACTTTGTATCTCCAAAACGAATCAAGTAAACCAAAAATCAATATCTAGATTGTGCCATCAGATTTGTTCTATCTCTTTTAGATTTTGCTATACCCTGCAAGGTCAACGAAAAGGCCCAAATCTGAACCAAAGAATACTAATCCATAGAATCCCCCAAGTGAGATTTCAGCGTACCCTAAAAATTTTTAGTACCTACCCTGACCAACAGATGGCGAAAGTAGTACGATGTCGCTTTGCTAATACGATTACAATCAGAAATTGATAGCAGTCGGCCCGATCAGTTGAGTGAGGATACACGCAAAATTTAATAGAAATAAAATCCCAGATAAATGGACCCAGTATCCATAAGATTATTAAATTTATGATTTCAGAATAGGATATATCGATGGGTTTTTACAAAACATTGTAAGCGACATTCGCCAATTTTACGGGAAACGATTTGATCTTCCCATCAAGTTATTTTTAAAGAAAAAACCAAGATCTGAATGTTTTTATTTTAGATTTCTTCTTAATTTGAATTACAAAACAAACATATTTAACATTTAATGTCAAAATTTTCAGAATCTCTAAACCTAAATAATAGTTAATTTTTTAATTTTTTTATTTTTATTCAATTTACCTTAACAACGGTGGCAGACTTGCCACCAAAACGTCGATTTTTAGTTCTTTTTTAATTTATTTTTTGGCGTGTACCCAAATAACTACCAATAATTAAATGAACCGCCGAACCAATATAGAACTTATCTTCATCTGAAATAAAGCCAATGGAAAAAAAAACGTTTCCCGTAAAACTGACGAATGTCGCTTACGATGTTTTGTCAAAAACCCATCGATATATCCTATTCTAAAATCATAAATTTAATAATCTTATGGATACTACCGTTTATCGGGTATTTTATTTTTATTAAATTTTGCGTATATCCTCACTCTAACTGATCGGGCCGACTGCTCGTCAGCGACTGCTATCAATTTCTGATGGTAATCGTATTAGCAAAGCGACATCGTACTACTTTCGCCATCTGTTGGTCAGGGTAGAAACTAAATTTTTTAGGGTACGCTGAAATCTCACTTGTGGGTTCTATGGATTGGTATTCTTTGCCTGAACCTCAAAATTTAAGACATTTAGGCCATATGTTTATTTAGGTTTTGTTTTTTAAAATCACCTAATGATTTACGCCCTTATGAATCAGAATACTATTTTGACAAACACCTCGTATAATAGTTAAAAGTAAGTAGTATTTTTTAAGTATTATATTTAATACTATTATCTCGTCTATAAGCATTGATGCGTCGTTAACACCAGTAAACTGAAAACTTTCTTGACTCGATTAAGCTTATCCTTGTTCTAGTTTTCTCCCAATTACTGTTGTACGAGGGAAATTGAAGGGTTAATTGTAAAAACACGATAAGTCACAATTACAAAATACGGAGTTATTAAATTTTGGTTAGAGTAAAAAAATGTGTTAAATCAACTAATATTAAAAATAAAGTTAGATACCTTTTTATAGGTTAATAAACTCCAAGGATATTATTTAATTTTTTTATTGTCGTTTATGATATTATGGTAGGGGAGCCCAAAAGGGGATTTGGGGATTTACTACAGCGCGGCAGATTAATACACCGAAGGATACCTTGTACCCGGTCACAAATTATCAGAATACCCAGATGCGAAACTAAGCGTGTTCGTTAAAATCTCTCACCACTATCGTCCCTCCCACTGCGTGGTGGATATACACCCCACGATTTAGTACGTGACCTAATGCTCATCTAGGTGTCAGTTAGTCCCATACATTTGTTGGTATAGAACGTGCGCATAAGTTAGTTAATTGTGTTTAGTTTTTTGTGAACTTTTATGTTTTTTATTATTAAAGTGTTAGTATAGTGTCTTGTTAAATTTTTACCGTTTAATATGGGATATAAATGTGTATATTTATTCTGTTCCTCCATCACCGGGAGCGGATCACTTTTTAGATTCCCAAAGGACCACTATTTTAAGACTATTTAACATAAATACGAAGCTTTTACAAATTACTTAGATATGTTACTAAAGTTATTGATATTAATTGTATGTTTCTAAACACAGGAAAATATTTTTTTATTTATAGCCGCACTGCCATTATAAGGCTATATTTTAAATTTAAAAAATGGGGTGTTTTTTAGTATTAAAAAAATACATACTTTCAAATAAAAAAACAAATTAATTAGGTTTGGTTATTATTAAGGCAACATCTGCATTGCTTTAAAAGATTACATCGGGGTTTCTTTAGAAACTTGTGTTACTCGGCTTTCAATTATTCTGTTTCCATCCCCAGTTACACAAAACTTTTTAATACACAATTAAGCTAAAGTTTAATCGTTTTTAAAAATGTTTTGTGCAACAAGGTTTAGACATTTTATTACAAGTTGATCCAAACGTGACATCTACTAACAATATTTTACCGTTCAAAGAATGGGTAAAATTTTTAGTTTCTAATATTTTTTAATAAAGATATATTTAAATTTCCAATTAGTGTATTATTCTTTTGTTCTGTTTTCCACACATAAAAAGCTGCATAATTAGTTACTATAAAAGTCTATCTCGCCTTAGCGCCTTGGTGCGGTTTAACCTTTTACAAATTAAAAATATTACGATCCATGCATTGGTGCAGATGTTCCATTTATTCTTTCTCAAGGTCATAGAAACAAGTAAGCGTAATTTGCCGCACTTTCGCATCTGTATATTCTGATAATTTGTGACCCGGTTAAGAACCTCCACCAAATATGAGCCCCGTATACAGAGACGATCGTAAAATACAAAAATATATCCATCAGAAATTTTTGTGCGCGTCAGATAGAGTCGGTTAATTACATGCTAAACAGTGTATATTTTACTAATCTGACAATTTTTGAAAGACGTAGGAAAAAGCGGAGGGCTATAAAGTTGTAAAAAGTCATTTTGACTTTCTTGAGATTTTTTTATTTTGAAGAAAATATTTCAAGGGTAACAAAAATTATATAATCCGATATGATCTGAACGATTTCCACAAGTCAAAATAATAACAGTATTTTTTTAACATATTTTAAAACCTATATTTTCTGGGAGATTACGTTTAAACAAAATATTATTTGGATTTTCTCCAGAATAAAATTTAAAAGTTTATTATACATTTTAAGAAAATTAAAACTTTTATATACTATAAGGAACTATTCTGTTCTTAAACAATATAATTAAGTTATGATTACTTAAAAAAAATTAAATAATGAAATATTTAATATTAAGTTACTTACGATACAAGGTTTCAATCTATAAACAAAGGTTTATTAGCTGAACTTGTTAGAAAACTGAAAAAATTCAAACAAGTTTTAGGTAAACTGTTTGTCACATTTTTGGTAAACTATTTACTACATTTTTGAGACGCAACCATTGGCTCAGTTCCCGTCTGGTGTCTTGTTAAGATTTTATTTTATTGGATTAAAATAATTTTAACCGAGAGCTAATGAACCTTTGTTTATAGATTTAATATTAAATATTTTATTATTTTATTTCTTTTAAAGTAATAATAATTTTTATTCTATTGTGTAATAGCAGAATAGTTCTTCATAATATATAAAAGTTTTAATTTTTTTAAATGTTTAATAAACTTTTTAATTTAATTCTGGAGAAAAGCCAAATATTATTTTAAACATTATATAGCTGCTTCCCCCATCCATAAAAAGGTTTACACTATATACCATTAGTTCTTTCGCATATTCCAAAATTTCTTTACCAGAGTTCTTCTTAGCATCAATAACATCTGGTATAAATTTGGTGTAGGTTCCATGTGTCACTTTTTAGATATATTAATTTTAAAATACGAGTTGCTTTCCTGACTGTACAGGAATCTCGGAAACCTCTGCCGTTATAGAGACGTTTAAATGGGGAAAGAATTGCAGTTTTTAGAGCTTAGTTTAAATGACTTTTTTGCCAAAAAAATCATGGCATACTAGATATTTTAAAACACCATTTTTTTTGTTTTTCCTCTATAGCTCAGTTGATATTCGAAATAGACAAGAAGTGCAAATAGAAAACTTGTGGATTATCTTCTTAATAGAAAGGTGTAATTCGATACTTAATGTAATAGTCTGTTTTTGAGCTACGACATAAACTTGCATTTTTAAAAATCGAAACCATGGTTGGCTATGCCATTTTAAATACGGCATTTTTAAAGGCTTTTCAACAATGTATAACAAAATATACTTTTAATAAAAATAACGTAATTGGATTTCTTTCTACTTTTTAATAATTGGTACTTTTTGTTATTTATTTTAATCAATTTATTTTGGTTTTTAAAGTTTAATACATTTAAAATACTAGACCTATTAATTTCTCGTTTAGAAAATAAAAACCTAAATATATATATTTTTTATCTATATAAGTTAGTGTCTCCAAATTTTTATTTTGGAATATGCGAAAAAATAGTTAGTTTTTTGGTTAGTCCCCCTCCTCCCGAAAAAGTCAATACTTTTAAAAGCAAATTCTTTATTTGTATTTTTTTCGTAAATTTGATCAGCTTTTATCGACAAATCTTAAGTTTCGCAAAAATATCTGCCTTTTTCTTGTAAATAGAGGAATTTGAAAGTCTCGCATAGACAAATTGTAGAGTGAGAAAATTTCAACTGGCTATAGTTTTTTGCAAAACATAGATAATTTCATAAAATTTAATATTTATTTAAAAATTTATTTATTTATTTATCAACGGGCGATTTGCCTAATATATAAAAAACTTGCAACAATATATACTTAAAAACAAAACAAAAATTTACTACCTAACCTATGTATCACAAACAATATCAAAAAAATATATATAGATAATCGTTAAACATTATAAACACATCTTTATATCACAGAATAGATTCCTAATAAAATACAATAATTAACAATAAAAATGGCAACAATATAAAACAAAACCAAAGATCACAGCTCATACCAAATGATCAGCAAAATCCGGCCCCTCGTCTACAGGTCCTAAACTGTCTCTTAAACAGTTTGCGCTCCTGGAAGAAATCCAGTTGAGCTGAAAAGCTATTTGCAGCCTAGCTGATCTAGTCAAAAATGCATTTTGGCCATAGTTAGTACGATGGGAAATGACTTGGAAAGAATGGCTTAGTCTTGTTTGCCGAAAGGGAACATAAAGTTCTTGTCCTAACTTGTCAGTTCTGGACCATAAGAATGGGAGTGCAATAGTTTGTAAAACATGGACAGATCTCTGTGCATACGACGGACTTAGAAGGAGTTATTTAAAGGAAGCTCTCAAGACAGGAATAATTTATGTCATCAAGTCCTTGCTGCTGTTAATATGCAATATATCTCGGGAACTTAGGTTGAACCTTATTAATAGCCTGAATACGCTCATTATAAGAGGGTGACCATACCCAAGAACAGTATTCCAGGTGTGATCTTACCAAGAAACAATACAGTAATTTAATTGAGTGCTAACGAAATCCCTTGTAGTAAGTACGCTTGATAAAGCCCAAAATTTGTAAGCATCTAGAGATAATTGATTCTAGATGGAGTGTGAAAGATAAATGGCTGTCAAGCATTACTCCCAGATCTTTTATTTGAGAAGCCAATGTTAAAGGACTTTTCCTAATATAATAAGCATGATTTAAGGGTATTTGTTGATAAAATTTTAATAAATTTACGAAAAAATACAAATTGAAGATTTGCCGTTAAAAGTTTTGATTTTCTCCGGAAAGGCTAACCAAAAACTAACATTTTCTGCAAATTCGAAAATATTTTTTTTCTTTATTAAAGTGTCCCTCTTTAGGCCAATAGTATCAGGTATACCGGGTGTTGCTCCGTCGAGCGGGACATAGGGAATCCCATGTAAATTTTGAATTCGTCAAATATTGGCTCCCCTAATTATTTTAGAAAAAAATGCTATTAGGACTTATTGAAGAGAACCGTAAGTTCCACCCAAAATGAAAATTTGAGCATTTTTCAACCAACCAGTAAAGAGTAAACTGCTTAATACTTCTGCAACGTAGTATCTCATTATGCACCCTGTACTCTAGAAATCAACAATAAAAACACCATATCGATTTATTAGTGACAATTTAGATCATTAATTTATAATGTCATTGCCAAAACTGAACAATTTTATACAGGAATTTCAAAAGAATCCTCGCATTTCATTTTAGTTTACAGCTAATTCCAACACATGCACTCACAGTTACGCAAGACAATAAAACAAATTTTTCTACATTTAGAAATCAATTTATGACGAAAATATCAGGATTTAATCAAATGCTCAAATATTTCTTGATTAACTGAACGATTATAAAACTCATTTCTTACGTTGGCTAGTTGGTACATCGATATTCTGGCACATTCAGCGGAAATAGCATTCCTTAGCTGGACTAAATTTTCATATTTTTTATTGGTAGCTTAGTTTTTAAATGTCCCCATAGAAAAAATCGTTTGGCGAAATATCACGTCGATTTTCTTCACATTTGCAATTATTGATTACTGTGCCTGTAGTTTCAAATTTTTGTCGTCCGTTCTATTGTCGATATACTTAGTATTGGCCTATTGGGAAAATAGGCTGCAAACATGTCCGCTACTCTTCGATAACTATTTCCCTGGTAAAACCATTTTATAATAGTGATTTTTTCTTGATTTAAGTAGTTCATTATTTAAGTATGATGTGACATTGATCTGACAACTTGAGAGTAAGAGGTTAAATAATTTTTCTAGTATTTTATTATAAACTTCTAATAATACAAGGCGGGTAAAAAGATAGGAGATTCGTAACTTATTTTAGCATTTATCTCTTAGCTCGCGGACTGAGAAGAGCTGAAATTTGTACACTGGGTACAACTTATCATGCTCTTTAAAAATCCTAATTATATTTTCTTCTAAAATAATTAGGGAGCCAATATTGGACCACTTCAAAATTTATATGGGATTCCCTATGTCCCGCTCGACGGAGCAACACCCGGTATGTTTGGTGTTGTTCCCGTCTCTTACTTTTAGATAAAACAAAATTAAAATTCTATTTGTTCGCCTGCCTGTACTACACATCGAAAAAAACTTACCCTGTATACAGCATACTAAATCTGTATATTAATATAAATAAACAAAACATATTTATATAACTACGTATTACAGTTTGATTAAATTTTCCTCCTTTTTTGGTCTGTCACTTTCCTAAAATAAAATCCCGATTCCTGATGTGATAAAGAAAGAAAGATCATCGCAGCATGAAATTATTTTTATTGATTAAAACATAACGACAGAGTCGTTATGTGAATTTTATTCCCAGATCATTTATTTTTATTTTTCCTTTAATAATATAAATTGAGGAATTTAGTACCTATTTATTAGGTGCTGAAAAAACAATAACTTCCTCTAATGACGGTGGTATTATATGGAATAATAAAGATGTTAAAATAAGCTTAATATAACGGGTTATTCTTAACCTATACCCATAAATTTGGAAAATAATTATTGGTAAGGAAAAACAAAAAGTTAGTAAAATGTGTTTAATTAGAAAATTAATTTATTGTTTTAAATTAAAAACAAAAAAAAGTTTTAAGGAAAAAGCATAACTAATAATAAAAAGCACAAAAGATAATTAACTTAACTACACCAAGAAACAAGTTATGATGATGTTTGGCATGTCTATTAGTACTTTACTATTAATTGGTTTATTTTTATGCGATTAGAATTATGGCGTATAATTATTATACCAAATTATTTCTGACATATAAAATGGTAACTAGCTTCTTCAAAAGGTGATTCCTTGCATTATTAGGTTTGTTCCAGCAGAATGTTGGAAACATGTTAGCAACAATCTTAAAACGCAAAAATTGTTACAAACATTAGTCAGAAATGTTAGCAACAGTTTTCTGCTGCAACGAAAAATAAACAAGGCGTGCATACTGCTTATACGTCAATACAAGAAAGGTAATGTTAAAAATTGTCAGTAATGTTTGAAGAAAGTTTGCAAACTTTTCAAACAGTTTCCAACATGTTTCCAACATCTTAAAACTACTGCTGGAACAACAAATAATTGTAAAATGTTACAAACATCGCACTGCTGGAATGAAGTTTTTAACAGTGTAGTTTGTGTTTTTTGTCAATATTAAAGAAATACTTTTAAATACTGTTAATTTCAGTTGTTACCGTAACTTCTTTATTTCCTATTAATAAATTATTTAACAATGATTATTCTAGCGGATTTTTAAATATTGTATATCGCGCTTTTTCGCCCTCATAGTATTATCCGTCTAGACATCCTTGTTTGCTATGTTGGCGCCAAGGAACCAGCAATGCGGTACATATGTGACAACCTTACCTAGTCAAACGATCTTCCAAGACACCCACGGTACGTTAGTATTTAGGCTTTTAGCCTTCGTGGTTTGTCAAAAGATTAAAAAAACTTATTCTTTATCTCTTTTTTGTCATAAAATAAATTAATTTTGCACCTTAGGTATTTAAAATAGAATGCCTAATGGCGTAAAATGAATCAATACATCATTTGTAATAATTAACTGCCTCTAAAAAACAATATTTTTCCTATTTATTAAATACAATTGTCCGAAGAAAAACAGACAAACAAAACCCCTTACACAATTGGCAAAGTGGTACGCGACATGGTGTCGGTACGCAAAACACTTACGACCTACGTCGGGAAAAATAGTTTGATAGTTTCTTGCATACATTAATACAAGTAGTAATGTTTACCCGAAATAAAATCAAATTTTATTTTTGTATGCATTACTATAGGTTTGTTCCAGCAGAATATTGGAAACATGTTAGCAACAATCGTAAAAAGCAGATTTTTTTATCTTTTTGACATCCCACGAAGGTCTATGCCTAAATACTAGAGTACCGTGGGTGTCAGGTTATTAGATGTTTAACCCATCGTTCCCCCTATTCCGTCAACGTTGTCCAAGCACTGAAACATGCAGTTGCATCTCACAGTACCTTTTAGACAACGCGGTAGTGCCACCACGGTCGTTATTTTTAAATAACTACTACCTAAATATGTCTCCCCCGCTGGGAATCGAACCGCCGACCTCTGGCTTCGAAGATCAAAGCTCTGTCTACTAGGCCACGGGAGAGACAAATTGCTACAAACATTACTCAGAAATGTTTGCAACAGTTTTCTGCTGGAACGAAAAATAAAAAAGGCGTGCATATAGTAAGTTTGTTCCAGCAGGCTGTCAGAAATGTTTGCAACCGTTCGGATTCTTCGCACGTCAAATTTGTTGTTTCAGCAGTGCTATGTTTGTAACATTATACAATTGTTTGTTGTTCCAGCAGTAGTTTTAAAATGTTGGAAACTGTTTGAAAAGTTTCTTCAAACATTACTGACAATTTTTAACATAACCTTTCTTGTATTGACGTATAAGCAGTATGCACGCCTGGTTTATTTTTTCGTTCCAGCAGAAAACTGTTGCCAACATTTATAACTAATGTTTGTAACAATTTCTGCGTTTTACGATTGTTGCTAACATGTTTCCAACATTCTGCTGGAACAAACATAACTGCTTATACGTCAATACAAGAAAGGTTATGTTAAAAATGTCAGTAATGTAACTCCATCCCATTCACACACCATAATTGACGTATAGTGTGTTTTGAAGCAGAATTTATTATAAAGTCAAAATTTGTTAAAATATATAGGGTGTTCCATTTAAAAAAACGAACTTGTCAACAAAAATTTTAAGACACCTTGTAGATTAACTAGTACTGTAAGGAGAAAGGCGTATTTAAATAAATATTTTTATCATAAGTTTTTTTTGTATCTTATAAAGAAACGAAGTAATCTGCTGTATAGAGTTGGGACACACTGTATATATAACTTAGATACGAAGTAGGTATTCTAGTTCTTTTATGAGGGGTGTGAGCTAAACGCATTTACAAAGAACGTTTTCCTGATCGAAAGCTACAAGCTTGAAGATCAGTGTTAAGGTAGCTCGCCCACTAAGGCAATGCGTCGCGACGACTCGATATTGCTTCGGACAAGTTTACATTAAATAGAACCCCACCAACATAGACGCGCCGCGTCGGGCCGCTTATATTGGTGGGGTTCCATTTAATTACATGTTAAGCAACTCGGCGAATTTTCTCTTGACGCGACACTTCGTCTAAGTGGGCGAGCCCCTTTAGAAGACTCCCAAAGACATGAGAGTATTGTGATCACCAATACAATTAACTGTATCTTTAAGTGATGTACGAATGTTGTAATTTTTTTTTTTTTTTTTTTTTTTTTTGGTGCAATGCAACGTTTTAAATAAGTATCTGATAATTGTAGATATTGGTCCTGTGAATCGCCACGTATCGGTAAGTCCTGTCATTTTTTTAGTAAAGGTAATGTACTGAAAGCGCTTAACGTCACTCAAAACTTCTCAGAATTCTCTCCCTTTATTTGATTCCCTTTTCTTAAGTTAATTTTGATATTTAACACTTTCG
>JACEGR010010677.1:0-18049 GCA_014170235.1 Listronotus bonariensis
CAATGTACTCTTTATTGGTCCCCTGATCCAGCCTATCTTAACATCAGCTAGCCAGGAGGGAATGGCGCAATTTCCACCAAGCACTTCAGGGCCACGACAGGACAATGATGCTGTTGGAAATAATAGCAACAAATATTTTATTTCTTATACCTCTAGCGCCATCTATGTGTAATGTCAAGTATTAATGATGTTTAAATATTTGAACTGTGTAGAAAACAATATTTAGTAGTTTAACATACTTTTATATGTTTGTCTTTGTCATACACATTTAATTGGTGTATAGTTATCTCTGTTTTTTGTTTTGAATAAAATTCAGTCGTTTTAAAGCATTTAAACAGGTTGTTTTCTTTTGTGGGTTTTCGCTGTTTTTCCCAGTTTTTCCAACAGGTTATGGGCCCAGGCCTACGTCTGACCTGCGCGAAAGTGTTCGTTGCGAGTTTTGAAAAGAACCTAGTTTTTCTGCCTTCGGGAGTGCAACCATTGCAAGATAAACGTTTAAATAGCCGACTAAGCTGGAGCAATTTCAAGCCGGTGTTTTAAAATGGCGTCCACTTATATTTCTAGCGTTTCAAAGATTGGTGCTCTGCAGTTGAAAACTTTCTGGTGCTTGAAGGTTTAAATAAGTGTCTGGATGGTTCTGAGATTCAAGGCAGATAGCTAAATGTAAGGCTAAATTAATTCTAACGCTTGATGCAAATTTATATGTGCATGTAAAAGAGTCTACTACAGCACAAGGAATTTAGGAAACCTTAAAAAATTGTATGCTGACCAGGGTTTTACTCGTAAAATAGGCTTGTTGCGTACTTTAATTTCTTTACGCCTTGAAAACTGTAAATCTATGGAGAACCATGTAAACAAGAAGTTGAAACTTCACAAAACTTAAATAAGACTGGTTTTACAATTACAGATGAATGGATTGGCTCATTACTTTTGGCAGGGCTGCCGTATAAGTATTCGCCGATGAATATGGAAATTGAGCATAGTGGTATAACGATTAATATAGAAACTATAAAAACCAAATTGCTTGATATGACTAAAAATGCAAGAAGTGGTGCACTAGGAGGTGCATTTGCATTTAAAAATATTAGAAAAAAGTACAATCACCATAAAAGTAGTAATCTTAAACATGTGAAACGTTACAGATGTAAAAAGTTTGGTCATTATATGAATAAATGTCTTAGAAATGCCCCAGAGAAAGACAAGACAAAAAAGGAACAAAAAAGAATAGCACAGCTTTATCAACAGTATTTTTAAGTGGTACCTTTAGTGAAAATGACTGGTACGTTGATTCAGGAGCGTCAGTGAATTTAACAGCTAGAAAGGACTGGTTAACAGATATTAAAGAGGACATCGAATTAAAAGAGATAATGGTAGCAAATAAAAATAAAGTTCCTGTTTTATGTTCCGGTAATATACCTTTAAAATCAGTAATTGGTGGCAAGGACCATGATGTCACAATAACAAATGTTATGTATGTATGTACCTGAGTTAACAACCAATTTGTTGTCAGTGAATCAAATGATAGAACTTAGAAACAAGGTCATTTTTGAAGAAAAAGTTTGTAAATGTTTTAATTTTTATAATGAATTGATTGCCGAAACAGACAGCGTGAATAATGTTTACAAATTGAAATACTATAGGGAAAAACATGGCTTAGCAAAATTAGCTGTCACTGGTGAAGTGTTGCACAGAAGATTTGCACATATTAATTACAAAGGTTTGAATATGATGAATCAGGGTGCAGTTGAAGGCTTAACATGCAGCGGGAAATTAAATAGTGTTAGTGAAACATGCGAAATATGCTGTAAGGGCAAGCAGGCAAGACTGTCATCCAACAATAAAGGTACTAGGACAGAAAATAAATTAGATAAGGTCCATGCTGATCTTTGTGGTCCAATGGATATTCCATCCATAGGGGGATCCAGATATTTTCTACTTTTTGAGGATGACTATAGCCGATACTGTTTTGTATATTTTTTTAAGACAAATATGAGACCATTGACTGTTATAAGGAATTTAAAGAATTAGTTGAGAATCAAACAAACAGAAAAATAAAAGGATTAACATCAGACAATGGTGGTGAATTTTGTAGTCACCAGTTTGAAAATGTATTAAAGAAATACGGTATAGTTCACCAAAAAACTAATTCACAGACACCAGAGCAAAATGGGATGCTTGAAAAATTAAATAGGACAATAGTCGAAAAGGCAGGATGTCTTTTATTTGATGCTGATTTTGACAAGCAGTTTTGGGCAGAGGCGGTAAGCACAGCTGTTTACTTACGTAATAGATCCATAGCATCTGGACTTAGTAAAACGCCTTTCGAAGCTTGGCATGACAAAAACCTAATGTTAGTAACTGTGGTGTACTTAGATTGATGGTCAGACGTAAAGACGTGACAACAGTGTGTAAGTTGCGCGGTACAATCTGACCTGTATTTAAGGAGTACCTCTGAACTTTTAGCCTTAGTATTTTAAAGGGTAGATTAAGCGTTCATTGTACATACGATTACTACATTGGGAATAAACCAGTTTAAGTACAATTTTAAAGTCTTCTTAATTAATCGTAGAACCTCACCCCGATACATCACAGTAACTAAATTTGACAAAGAATCAGAGAAAATGATTCTGATAGGTTTTTTGTTGGTAGTACAATATTTTTCGTTGTCTGGACTTCAACAATAGGCAACACACATAACATTTTGTCCTAGTTAAATTTAATAACTAAGTTTTAAGGTTGGTATGTAATAGTTGGTAGTAGAATGTGATAATGAATGTTAACCGGTTTTACGTTAATTTTAATTATAAGTTTTTCGACTTAATTCCTAAATTATTGTTATATAAATTAATAATAATAATATCTTGAATAAATTTCAGTGTATTCATAAAGTGTTGGTGGTTTATTTTGATCAACGTACTTCGCCGATCCTTGTATAAAACTAACAGGTTATGGGCCTAGGATGCGGTTCTTAGAAGTACAGTGAACCAGATAAATAGTGAACTTGACTTTTTGGCGTCGTTCTCAGTAAAATATAACCATGGCAAATAGTGATTGAAGTTCTGGACTTACAGCAACAGTGGAAAAACTGAAAGGTCGTGAAAATTATGGTGACTGGAAGTTTCAAATGATGTGTTAAAACTACAGGGTGACAATTTTCAAACGAACGGCATTTAATACTCCTTGAATTGATGATCTTGTGAAAATTCGGCGAAACACGTCAACTTAGATATCAAGGGGGACAACTTTTGAGGCATTTGTTATTTTTTAAATTCAACCCCCTTACGCCCAGGGCAACTACCCCTAAAATTTTAAATAGCAACCCCCAATTTTGCCACCATTTCTGAAATCTACATGTAAATCTAGGTTAGATACATCACTTTTTTATTTTTTTTGTTTAAAATTGAAGTAGAGGACCTTACAAATTATTAAACGTATTTCATTTATTTCAGTACAATAATTCAAGTTTTCAAAGGAGCTTCGTTTACTATACTGTCCCAGCTATTATTTGTATTAAATTACAAAAAGGTATAATCCCAAAAATGTTTGGAATTTATTTTGCCGGTTTACAATTTTTTTCTAGATCTTGTATTTCTGATAACGTTTAGAGGTTGTAAACAATTTCTCGTGCAATGCATCATTCTTTTATTTTATTAGATGTTTTGATTCGGTTGGCGAAAGTAAGCTGAAAATAGTTATTGTTGTTCACTTTGTGATTTCTTTCTTAAAATGGTTTACACTATTGAAGAACGCGTAGAAATGGTGTTTATTTATGCAGCGGAAAACCGTTGCTTTACAAGAGCGGCGGCCGTTTTTAATGAAAGATATCCTGGAAAAAATGTTCGTCATAAGTACATAAGAGAGTTAGTAGCTAAATTTCAAGAAACTGGATCTGTTGCTAATAAAAAGAGGAATGAACCATATTTGTTAAATGAGGCCAGACAAATTGAAGTTCTTGGCCAATTTGCGATATCTCCCACATTGTCCCTTCGAAAAGCTGCAGAAGAAACTGGACTGTCGCGTGAATCAGTCAGAAAAGTATTAAAGCTCCATAAATTTCACCCCTATAAGCTACTAATAACTCAAGAATTAGGGGATGACGACCCGGACAGACGGATTGAATTTTGCGAAATTATGACTAATAGGATTATTGGCCAGCCCCAGTTGATAAAAAATATCTGCTTTAGTGACGAGTGCACATTTTACTTAAATGGGAAGGTGAACAAACAAAATTGCCGTTATTGGAGCGATATCAATCCTCACGCCATTAGAGAAGGGCATACGCAATATCCGCAAAAAATTAATGTTTGGGCTGGAATATTGGGCAATGCTATCATTGGTCCACTGTTCATAAATGAAAATTTAAATGGTGAAATTTATGGGGAATTGTTAGATCGAGGAATAGAGCCTCTTATAATTCACGAGGTGGAAAATCAAAGGGACGTCGATGGAAATATTGCTTTAGATGAGCAGCTATTGCACTTTCAGCAAGACGGAGCGCCTCCTCACTATGTACGCCCAGTGAGAGAGTGGTTGGATAACCATTATCCAGAGCAGTGGATTGGAAGAAGAGGACCTATTGAATGGCCACCTAGATCCCCAGATCTGACACCACTCGATTTCTTTCTATGGGGTCATTTGAAATCTGTCGTATTCAAAACGCAACCAGACTCAATAGAAGACCTCCAACAAAGGATTATACAGGAATGTAGAGCTATTTCACCAGAGACATTCCAGAAGGTCCGCGAACAGTTTGAGCTTAGGTTGTACATGTGTTTAGAAAAGAATGGAAACCATTTTGAACAATTTATAAAGTAACTAGGTGAGGTTAAACCAGATTAAGAGGTTCAGTAATATCGCTACATTCTTTATCATTATTTTTAAGAGCTTGCTATTTTTGTTGAATATTGTGAAAACTTGAATTATTGTACTGAAATAAATGAAATACGTTTAATAATTTGTAAGGTCCTCTACTTCAATTTTACCAAAAAAAAAAAAAAGTGATGTATCTAACCTAGAATTACATGTAGATTTCAAAAATGGTGGCAAAATTGGGGGTTGCTATTTAAAATTTTAGGGGTAGTTGCCCTGGGCGTAAGGGGTTGAATTTACAAAAATAACAGATGCCTCAAAAGTTGTCCCCCTCGATATCTAAGTTGACGTGTTTCGCCGAATTTTCGCAAGATCATGAATTCAAGGAATATTAAATGCCGTTCGTTTGAAAATTGGCCAATGTAAATAAAATGGAGAAACATTTATTGAAGTGTTCAGTGTGTCCCGAATATGTAAAAAGACTATTTTTAACTTCTAAAAAAGGCCAAGTTGATGATAGTACCAGTAAGAATAAATGCAGTGAGAGTGAGGACATAACAGCCAGAACAGCCTCAGAAAGCTCATCCTCATCTTTTACTTTTACTCAAACTCAATTTACTAATAGAAGAAAACAAGAAATTAAACCTTTTTTGGATTCAATGAGTAAATCTAAAAACGTAAGTGCTTTTGACTATTTTTTTTTAGAGTTTAACAATGATTTAAAATTAGGAAAACAGCTTATTAATATTTTTGCCTTTGAATTCTGTATATCACTATAAAATGTTTTATTTATTTTAGATTTTATCCTGTTGTTATTTTTTTTTAATTAATAAAACTTAAGCAACTTCTTAATCCTATAACTTAAAATATTGTGTAACTTTTTGTGGGGTTTAAGAGTTCTTCCTAATTTTAAATTAGTTTTCACTCTGCATAGTGTATATTACTATTATGAGTAAAGTAAATAATTATTATTGCAGATGCAGCTGGATCAAGCTTTGGCAAGAGCAGTATTAATTAGTGGCAGTCCTATTTCCTTAGTGGAACATCCCCTATGGATAAATTTTTTTAATGAAATTCGACCTTCATACAAGTTGCCCACTAGAAAACGTATATCAACCACCTTTCTAGACGCAGAGTATAAAATCATGCAGAATGAAATTAAGCTAGAATTGGAAAATTCAAAATACGCTCACTTACAATGCGATGGATGGAGCAGTTTAAGAAATGAGTCAATTATAAACTTTGTCGTGACTACGCCAGAGCCTAGGTTTGTAGAATTTCTGTTCACTGAACAAAATAAACACGATGCTACATATTTAGCTAAACAAATACAAAATATAATGGAAAAATATGGCCCACCTGAAAAATATTTGGTAGTAATTGGAGACAATGCGGCCAATATGAGGGCAGCATTTAGAGTTCTAAATGAGACTTTTCCGCATATTG
Source organism: Listronotus bonariensis (assembly GCA_014170235.1). NCBI lineage: Eukaryota > Metazoa > Arthropoda > Insecta > Coleoptera > Curculionidae > Listronotus > Listronotus bonariensis. The sequence goes on from JACEGR010010677.1 coordinate 6,256, forward strand.
TTCCATTAGGATGCATTGCGCATTTGCTGCATTTATTGTGCAATGACATCCTGAATTGTGAATCTGTTAAGGTATTCATGCAACAGGTTACTGATATTGTTAAAACCATCAAAAACAGTCACCATCTTCACGCAACGTTTCTTAAATTTGGCAAAGAGAAAAATATTAATATTTCTCTTAAACTTGCAGGAAAAACGCGCTGGGGAAGTAATCTATTTAGTCTACAAAGTATTTTTGCAAACAAAGTTGTATTGCAAACATTAGCAGTATCCGATGAAGTCACTATATCTTCTCAACTAAAAAGAAGGATATTAGATGACGCAGTTTTTGGGTCAGGGTAGAGAAAATGATTGGTATATTGAAACCTGTTGTAGACCTGATTACAAAACTGGAGTCAAATGATCCTCTCATTCATGTGGTGTACCGAGAAATAAACCAACTGCAACAAAGACTGTCGGATCTCCTACCAGAAAGCCCCTCCAAAAGGCAGAAGAACAAAAAATATTGCTGAAAATAGAAGAAAGAAAAAAGTTTGCTCTTGGAAAAATTCACTTGGCAGCCGAGTTGCTAAACCCTGCTTCTCAAGGATCTAACTTGCAGCCAGCTGAAATGATTGATGCTATAGAATTTATATGTGAGGTTGCAAAAAGTATGAAATACAGCATTGAAGATGTGAGATCTGAAATGGCTGATTTCAGAGATAAACGAGGTTTATGGTCAAAAACATTCTTATGGCAGTGGCAGACGGAAACTATCAATCCTTTAATATGGTGGCGCAGTCTAAGGGGGACAAATTTATTAGCTGATATAACCATCAAAATTCTATCAGCGCCAATAACATCTGCAGCTACTGAAAGGTCATTCAAATCGTTTAGCAATATTCATTCTACAAAACGAAACAGACTTACAACTTTGCGAGCAGCCAAAATTGCCTACCTCGCACACAATTGGAAATTAAAAAATAAAGTTCCTGTTAAAAATGCGCAATCCAATATGGACATTACCGAGGATATTACCATGGCTCCCTCGACATCCACTCAAATTTTGGATAATCCAGATGAGGATATGAGTTCAAATTCCTCAGAATCTGAATATACATCAGATCTAGATGATGTAGACGATGAAGAATCTTCTGAAGAGGATAATTAAACTTTTTGTTCTTATTTTGTAAGTTTTTTTTTTTTTTGTTGGAATAAATGTTTTTGTTTTAAACTGTAAAACAGAATTTTTATTATTTAAAACCTTGATTATAACTATATAAGTTATAATCAAGTGATAAATAAAAATTTGAAAATACCCATGAAAATACCCATTTTGGGTAAATTCCGATAAAAGTAAGGGACAAGAGATAATGGTTGCAAAAATAATTCCATTTTATCTGTTAAAGGAACAGGTCAAACAGCGATTAAATTAGAACCGAATGGCATGGAACGCACTGTAACCGATATAAAAATATGTACCTAATTTGGCAGTTAATTTTTGTCAGTTAATTTACTAGTGTCAAAAAGGGTTTAGTATTGTTTTTGATTCCAAGGGTTATAAAATACTAGATCAAAAGTATTGCAACATTAAAGAAGAAATATCTACAGCGAGAAATATAGATGGTTTATACAAACTTAACACTACAGTGGATCATGTAAATGTAAGTAAGGGAACTGATTTAAAAACTTTATGGCATAAAAGGTTAGGACACCTAAACCATTTCAGTATGAAACTTTTGGAAGATGGTTTGGCAACTGGAATAAGTTATTCGGATTCAGAAAGGTACAGACCTTGTGAAAGCTGCATCAAAGGAAAGCAAGCAAGAAATCCATTTCCATATAACAAGAAAAAGGTGTTGCACAAAATAAGCTAGATCTCATACACTCTAACTTAATGGGACCTATAGAAATAGAGTCCTGGGGTGGGGGCAAAATATATACTTACCCTGATTGATGATGCCACCAGAAAAGTCTTTGCTATTTTCTTCGATCAATGATGGCTGAATGTAAATAGCTGTAAACAATTGTGGGCAGAGGCAGCAAACACGGCAGTATATTTAATAAATAGATCACCAACTAAAAAGATAAAAGGTGAAACACCAGAAGAAAGATGGTCTGGCAAGAAAGTGGATCTGAGTCACATTAGAGTTTTCAGTTGTAAAGCTTACGCACACATTCCGAATGCAAAAAGAAGAAAGCTTGATTACAAAAGCAGAGAATATATATTCGTTGGCTATTTGGAGGTATCTGCTGGTTATAGATTAATTAATCCTGCGACACACAATCTACATATAGCTCGTGATGTAAAATTCTTGGAAGAAGAAGAGATCAGGATTGTGCAGAAACCAGAAGATAGCTGTCCCTCAAAAATAGTGGCAGTACCTCTCAATCAAAGTGATTCCGAAGAACCTGACCTCAATGACATTGAAGATTCTAATCAAGGCACTACTTCAGACGACACAATCACAGATGCAAATGGGGCGGACACAGACCAATCTTTCCAAGGGTTAGGTGAAAGTGAGGTGTTGAGTGATCAAAGTCAAAATAGTGATCAAGATAGTGTTGTGGACCAAAGTTCTGTGAATGACAATGAAAGAAGATATCCCAAGAGGATTACTCGTAAGCCTAAAATTTTTAATGATTATGTTTTAAATGATTCTGACTCTAATTTTGTAATGTTATCTTTAAATTGTAATTTAACTGTTTCTAAGCATTGAGTAGCACTATAAAAAATGAATGGAAATTGGTTCGTTTTTAAATTTTAGAATATTATTTACTATAACTGCTGAGCTTGACTTGGAAGCAGATCATTTAGATGTTGAAACAGCATTTCTAAATGGAGATTTAAATGAAACAATTTATATGAACCAACCAGAAGGTTTTGAGGAACCTGGTTCTGAAAATAAAGTTTGTTTATTAGAAAAAGGACATTTATGGTCTCAAACAGTCTGCTAGGTTATGGTATAAAAAAGCTTATAAAGTTCTACTTAATATGAATTATAAGCAGTCAGAAATTAAACCCTGTTTATTCTTTAAAAATTTAAAGATTCGATTGTTGTAGTTGCTCTTTATGTTGACGATTTTTTCGTTTTTTATAATGATTTTAAAGAAGTAAAACATTAAAAATCGAAGTTGCATAAATATTTTCGAATAAAAGATTTGGGTCCAATCTCTCACTGTTTAGGAATGAAAGTTGAAAAATTACTCAGAAGCTTTCAAATGACAGAATGTTAAGAACTGTTAATACTACACTTAAGCAAAACTAGAAATTTAGTCTTGAGGCAGAATATTACGATGCGCCATATCAAGAATTAATTGGTTCCTTGATGTTTTTAGCAGTATGTAGTCGTCCAGACATATCTTATGCAGTATCATATTTAAGTCAGTTTAATATCAAACATACTAAAGAGCACTGGTTAGCTGCCAAGCGAGTATTAAAATATTTAAAAAGATACAATAAAAATAGGAATAGTATTCGAAAAATCTAAAAAGTCTATGACTGGTTTTGTTGACTCAGACTGGGCTAATGACAATACTAATAGAAAATCTTATTATGGGTACATATTTTCATTAGCTAGTGGCCCTATATCTTGGGAGAGTCAGAAACAAAAAAACACAGTCCTAAGTTCAACTGAGGCTGAGTACATAGGTATATGTGAGGCTACTAAAGAATCTTTATAATAATATCTCAAATCATTGATGTTTGGACTTTTTGCTATAAACAATGATTGTAAATTTTTAAATGTTAGTGATCCATGTATTATTTACAATGATAACCAAAGTGCAATCAAGTTAGCTGAGAATCAAACATTCCATAAACGAACAAAACATATACATGTTAGGTATCATTTTCTGAGAGAAAAAGTTAAAAATAATGATATTGTTTTATTGTATATGTCGACTATTGACATGGTTGCCGACATGTTAACAAAAGGTTTAGGTTCTTAAAAACATTAAGTAATATGTAATACCATAAACCTAAAGTAAACAATTTGTCCACGTAATCATGTTTTGTTGAAGATCAGAAAACACAAAACATTTCTTGATATTATTTAATTTCCACTCTAAATATTTAAGGAAGAATATTGGTAGAACAATATTTTTCGTTGTCTAGACTTGGTTGGTATGAAATAGTTGGTAGTAGAATGTGCTAATGAATGTCAACCGGTTTTACGTTTATTTTAATTATAAGTTTTTCGACTTAATTCTTAAATTATTGCTATAGAAATTAATAATAATAATATCTTGAATAAAGTTCAGTGTATTCATAAAGTGTTGGTGGTTTATTTTGATTAAAGTACTTCGCCGATCCTTGTATAAAACTAACATTTTTTAGATAACGTAAAGGGCTATAGACTTTATAACCCAAAGACAAAGAAAGTAATTACCAGTGGAGATGTAATTATTATAGAAAAAGACAGAAACTCAATACCAGTAATAACCTAAAAGAACTTTTCATAAAAATGAGCGGGATTTGCCAACTAAAAGGTCTGAACGAGAAAGAAAGCCTAAGGTTTATGAAGATTATGTGACATATATGTGCATAGAAAATGTAGATTTGGAGGATGTGCCATCTACTATAGAGGAGGCCCTCTCTAGACCAGATTCTGAGTGTTGGAAGCGAGCTATGGAGGATGAAATGCAATCGTTTAAAGACCATGATGCTTGGGACCTTGTTGAAGTTCCATAAAGTGGTACTGTAGTGTCGTATAAGTGGGTTTTTAAGAAAAAGAGTGATGTGAAGAACAAAGTAAATTATCGTGCTAGATTAGTGGCAAAGGGCTATACCCAGAAGCAGGGCATAGACTATGAGGAAACATTTGCTCCTGTTATTAGGTTTGCTAGTTTAAGGCTTTTGTTTACATTGTCTTTAAAACTAAATCTTAAAATAACACATTTAGATGTAAAAACAGATTTTTAAATGGTTATTTAGAAGAAAAAGTTTTAATGAGACAACCCGAGGGTTTTATAGAAAAAGATAATGCAAATAAAGTATGTAGACTTAAGAGAGCCATATATGGCTTAAAACAATCGCCAAGAGCTTGAAATCAGAGGGTTGATGATGTGCTATTAAAATCCGTTATAATGATACAAAGAGTACCTAATCTCTTAAGAAAGAACTTATGTCAGAATTTAATATTATAAGATCTGGGTGAGGTTAAACAGTTCTTGGGAATAAGAATTACTAGAGATGAGTATAGTATTAGTTTAGATCAAGAGCAAAACATGAATCAGTTACTAAAAAAATTTAATAGGGTGGAATGTAATAGTGTCACTACACCTTTAATAGAAAATTTTGATTACAGCAAGCATGATAGTAATAATGCTCATAACCCTTTATATCAAAAATTAATTGGAAGTCTTATGTATCTTACAGTACTCACAAGGCCAGATATTTGTTTTACTGTAAGGTTTCTTAGTCAGTTCAATAATTGTCACATAGATTATCAATGGCAGTGTGCAAAGCATGTACTGAGATACTTAAAGGTACAAAAGCTTATCTTTAAAATTTAAAAAGATGATTTAAATATAACTGGTTTTGTTGATGCCGATTGGGGTTCTAATAAAAATGATCGAAAATCTGATACAGGTTATCTTTTTAAATTGGCTGATGCTCTATTTCGTAGAAAAGCTGTAAACAAAGAACTGTAGCTTTGTCGAGTATGGAAGCTGAATATATGGCTATAAGTGAGTCAACAAAAGAATTCATATATTTACGAACTTTAATAAATGAGTTGACTGAAAAATTGGATTGTGTTGTGTTATATAATGATAATCAAAGTACCAAAAAATTAGTTTACAACCCAATTTTTCAGGAAAGGTCAAAGCATATAGATATCAGATATTACTTAGTTAGAGATGCAGTTTCTAACAAATATTATAAATATTCAGTATTTATCGACGAACGAGATGATGACTGATAGTTTGACCAAAGCATTACCTAGCCTTAAGCATACTAAATTTTTGAGTGGTTTAGGATAAAGGTAAATGATTATTTTTAGATAAAAGTTCTATTGTTGGCCTTAATTTTTTGCTAAGTGGTGGTGTTGGAAATAATGGCAAAAATATTTTATTTCTTATACCTCTAGCGCCATCTATGTGTAATGTCAAGTCCTCCCCCTTCCACTCGGCGCGCCGCCCGCTTGGCGGATCTCTAGCCAATGGTTCCGCCGGCTCCTCCTAACCAATGGGATGGTTCGGCGGCTCCCTCCCCAGTAGGCTCGACCAATAGCATTCGACCAATTGACCAATAGAAATTAAACCTGTGGTTTAGGACACCACCAATAGGATTGGCGGATGTGCACGCCCCACGTCTGTTCGACCAATAGCATTCATTTGACCAATAGAGTATTGACCAATAGCATATGTCAACCAATAGGATTGGCGGACGTTCAGCATCGCCTTATATGGACATATTTGCGAAAGAAAATGAAGAGAAAATAACCTAAATTTAGCATGTGTCAACATAGCCGTTGTTATGATTTACATAACCTCAAACTTTTATGAGTATTGTAAAAATATTGACAAAATGGTGAAGGTAAAAATATAATCAAGAAAAATACATTCGGTAAAAATACAATTAACGACTTACAACTATTTAAAATAAGAATTTTTGTATATTTCCTAAAATTAACCCCTAAAATAAGACTTCGCTTAGGGCTCCGCTCCTTTCGCTGTCCTATTATCCGGGGGCCCCACAAGGGTATTAACCTGTTAATCTTAGTTGTTGTTGACATAACCTTAAACTTTTTTATGAGTATTGTAAAAATATTGACAAAATGGTGAGAGGTAAAAATATAATCAAGAAAAATACAGTCGGTCAAAAATACAATTAACGACTTACAACTATTTAAAATAAGAATTTTTGTATATTTCCTAAAATTAACCCCTAAAATAAGACTTAAGGGTATTTTTAAAAATATTTTATAAAAGGGTATCATGAAAGATCGTTATCAGCCGGGGTACCGAAGGTACTTTTTCCGCTATTTGCGCAAACTTAACTATAATGGTTTAGCCAGAAAATGAGTTTTAGGGTCTGCGCATGTTGCCAATGTGGCTTTAACGTATATTTCGTCTTCTAGTAGACCGATTTTAGTTGTTCTTTTTTTGAACAATTTATTTTTAATAAGCCTATAAATATTAGTACTAAAATTTTTTATAATTATGTTATTTGAGTGTAAATAGGGCCTTAATAGTTTTTAACGTATATTTCGGTTTCTAGTGGTTTGATTTTAGTTGATCTTTTTGTTAATAATTTAATTTTTATAAATCTACAAATATTAATACTAGAATTTTTAATAATTATATTATTTGAGGGTAAATAGGGCCTTAACAGATAACCTTCTGTTACATATGATTGACAGACAAGTTATTAAAAATAATAACAAATACGCATATTGGTTCTCAGAACGGTTCGCCGAATGGTTTGCCGAACGGATTGCCGAACAGACTCGTTTTAGACGTTTTCTTGGCGATTTTAAACATGTCGATTTCTTAAGCAGGTAAGTACTCTCTTGTGATTTATTTGTTACAAAAATATGTCAGAAATTTAATATACAGGGTGAGTACATTGCTTGAGTTTTCATATAAACTTGATATGTATAGGTAATCTACCCTAAATATTAATAGGTTATTAGCTTATTTGTATTAAAAAACACTTATAATATTAGAAACTGATAAGTGGTATCACATGGTCAACAGGTCATTAGACATTAGATAAAAATATGGCGTCAAGTGAAGACGCGTCGGTGACAGCAGAGAAACAAAAATGCAAATACTGCAAAAGTGGCGTCGAGAAGGCCGCTGTAAAGTGCTTAGAGTGCAAAGTGAATTATCACCAATCTTGTGCCCTTCGAATTACAGGGCTAAAAGTCGTTAGTGGTTCCAGGAACCTTGTTCAGTGTCCCTCATGCATCAGGGACGAGCTTAATAATGAAGTTACCAAAGCAGTGGAAATGAAAAATACCGAAATAAAGTTGCAACATCAGCAGGTTTTGGAACTGCAGACCCGAAATCAAACCACTGAGGAAAATTTTGAGAAGATCTTTCAAAAATGGAGACACTTGAAAAAATTCTTCTTGAAAACATGGTAAATACCAAAGAAAAAAGAAATAAAAGGTAAACAAAAACAAGTACAAAAAAAAACAAGTATTTTAAACGAGCCCAGCATTCCAACTTCTTCGTCTTGGGCAGCAGAGGCAGTTGGGCCACAGCTACCACCAGACCACCAAGAAAATTGGCATTTCTAATCACTTGGCGGTCGAATTGCAAGTCGGCACGGAAGCGAGCAAGAATTTGGACCGTTTTCAATCACTTCAACTTGCGAGCGACGCATGCGCTTTTGGTTTGTTTATTGAGGTTAGTTGTTTATTTGAAATTTGAATTCCGATATTCCGAAGAGCAGAGTGAGCAGACAGCAGACTGTTCTTGTAGTTTGGCTTTTATTAAAAATGGAAACGCCCCAAAATAATCCAATCAATGATGAGTTTTTATTACAGTGTGTTTCTAATTATAAACCACTTTATGACAAGACTGACAAGGGTTATAAGTCTATCTTGCAAAAAGAAAATTGTTGGGCTTCTGTTGCGAAATCTATGATGTGTACAGGTAAAAAATCTAACTTCTTTACTTATAATCAGCTTTAAAATTTGTTTTAAATATTTTAGTTCCTGAAGTTAAGACTCGCTTTAAAGCCCTTCGAGAAAAATACAGAAGGGAAGTAGCCATCGAGGAAAGGTTGCAAAGGAGTGGTGCACCATCTTCTGTAAGAGCAGCTTGGCCGTTAATGAGTTTTTTAAATTTATGTACAAGTGTGGGCAAGAACAGGAAAGACCGACCACATCCAATTTGGTATCAGATTCACCAAATATTGGCAATGCAGAGATTGATTCTGATGAAGCAGAAGAAATTATAATTGAATACCAGGATAATCCTGAGAGTGCAATCCCTGAGCCAAATATTTTTGAAAATGTACCTTTAACAAGTCAGGCTACCCCCTACAGAAAAAAAAGAAAACTGGAAACAGGAAGAAGTACAAATCAGCAGGGATCTAGAGATATAGATAATGTTTTGGTGGATGTCTCAAGTGCCATCAAAAATTTAGGTCAGTCAAAGAAAAGTGACAAATATGATTTATTTGCACAATATTTAGCTGCTGAGCTTCGAGATTTAAAAGAACCCAGTGCAAGTATTTTAATGGAGGAATTACAATTGCAAATAATTAACTTTAAAAGATCTCTAAGATAATTTTACCACAATATGTTTTACTTTAATATTTTATTTACAAATTTATGCATTATGTTTTTACAAAATATTATAGAATAGGTTTATATTTTTATTTATTTTATACAAATTTTAAGGAACTACTACTTTTGTTAAATTTTAATTTGTTGTTTTATGACTAGATATATTATTTTTGTTAGTTTTTGAAAATTTACTTTTTATTTTGTAAGGACCATTAGCACTGAATGTCGTTAGTTACTGTTCGGTGCAATAGTATTATTACCCAACTTTTAAAAGACTGATATTACCAGTTTGTTGATTTTTATTAGAAATAATATTTTTGTTGTTTTCGAGAGTTTTTTTATTTTCATTTTTAAAGGACTGCAATAATGTGACCTAGAGAATTAAAATTTTACTTTATAATAAAACATGTATTGTGGAGTATATTATTTACTGTCTTTTATTAATTTAAGCCCCAATGATATAAAATACATACAAAATTTAGGCATAATAAACAAACATACGTTTTTACATCATAACTACTATCATACTATATACATAGGTATATATTATATCCAATACAATTTATTAAAATGTGCACAGAGTCAAAAAATACATTTACATTCAATTCCGAAATCAAATCTATGATTTATGTTGTGTTTTACTTTTATTTTTTAGAATTTAATGATGGAAAAGTTTCTAAACATAAAGAATAAAGTAAAGTTATAAGAATAATGAAAAAATGTCTGTATTTAAAGATAGTATATCTATTTATATTCCTCTATAACACAAACACACACTAAATATATTATGAGAAGTGGTAGGTAATAAAAGTAAAAACTAGATTAATTTACACTATGCACCTAGACTACAAAAAAACTAAAATATTACTTAATGAACTAATACTTACAAATTATTTGCATATCACATCCAAAAACTATTAATATTTAGATAGTTCTATCAACAGTATCCCATTGCCAAGGAGCTAAAACTGCTCCTGGTCCATTGACATAATTTTTAAATGATTCCTTATGGCTAGTGCTGGAAAAGTGGCATTACGTGCACCTAGCCTTAAGGGAACATTGCCAAGAGCAAGTCCATCTCTAGGGATTTCAGTTCTCCACCTTCCAGATATTAAACTGCCTCCAATTTCTCTATCCATATCACCTTCAGTGACATAAAAAGGAATATTTTCCTTTCGAATATAATTATGAAGGCAAACTATGGCTTTTATAATGTTATCAACTGTCGTAGGATTAGCATTAATAACACGATGCAAAATTCTAAAGCGTGCTACCATTATGCCAAAAGTGTTTTCCAATTACCCTTCTTGCTCTGGATAAACGATAGTTAAATATTCTTTCATCCCTAGATAATCCACCAGCTCTTGGCCGACTAAAAGGTCTCATTAGGTTTTCCTTCAAAGGAAAAGCTTCATCATAACAAAAAAGAAGGGTATTTTAATATTAAGTGGACAAAGAGGTAGTTCCTGTGGCTGAGGTAAACTCAGCTCATTTTGAAATAATTTTCTACCAAATAAAGACTGTTGTAAGACACCACCATCACTCTGGGAACCATATGCACCTATATCCACATAAATAAAATTGTAGTCTGCATCGCACACTCCTAATAAAACCACACTAAAACTTTTTTATAGTTAAAAAACACTGATCCTGAATTATGAGGTGCTTGAATCGTAACATGTTTACCATCAATGGCGCCAACACAATTTGGAAAGAGACCATTTTTCAAAAACGCATCTGCTATGTTATGTAACTGTTCTGTAGACTGAGGGGGTATCATCAGAGGGTGGAGCTGGTTCCACAATATAACACATGTTTCTCTTACTATATTACATATTGTCGGAACTCCAATTCGGAATGAATAGGATAAGCTTGGATACGAATCGCCAGTAGCTAAAAATCTTAATGTAACAGCCAATCTAAAACAGAAAAATTTCAAAGGATATGAATTATGATAAATTAAGTAGTAAAACTACTTACCGACATCCTGCAGATATTGGTTCTCGCTGGGAAGCTTTTGTAATAAATGGTCCTACAATGCCCAATAGTTTATCAAAACTTTCAGGAGACATTCTTGTAAAATTAAAAAATATATAAGGATCACTTAGACGGGCTTCCATTAAAAGATTATCGTAACACCCTTGTTCCTTACGAACTTGTAGTATGGGATGCACTCCGAACTTTTTAGGCTGACGACATCTAGATGTATCCAGTAGCTGCCTTTTTTCAACAACAGTAGGAAAACTGTTACAAGAAGTAAATAAGAATCTTCCCGTTCTAAAGAAGATGAATCCATTTCGAAAAATAACAATATTAAACCAATGATCTAAATATAAACAAACAAATGTCAAACTTTAAGGTTAGCATCTCAAGCCTCAAGCCAAATCCAAAATGCGCATGTCTCATAGCCAGCACGGACGTTAAAAGCTTGCAGCTTGCAAGAAAATTCGCTGCCGCCGGCACGCGTGCCGAAGTTGAATTTTATTAGAAATGTAACCGATGAAGGTCATAGTCTAAGCATGCGTGCCGAATTGACACTTTGCCTGCGAAGTGATTAGAAATGCACCT
>JACEGR010010678.1:0-18044 GCA_014170235.1 Listronotus bonariensis
GACAAGGAACATAATTGTGTTTTAGATACACTAAATTTAACAATAATTAATTACAGTTTTGTGAAAAATATATTTGCACCACCTTGCGTTTGTTTTCCAAGTCAGACTTAGAGAATCGTTTGAACACCAGAATACTGAAGTAAAGGGTACTATCGTCAGCACTAAAGTTGATCTATATAAGGTCACGACATTCGGCCATATTGCTTTGACGTGTTATGACGTCACATCTCCCATTTTTCGGCCATGTTGTTCAGTGCCGGAGATATACTGTTTATTGTATTAGTAGAACAACCGTTTTTAATTATTATTAGGTTGTAAATTCTTTTACTTTAAATAAGAAACATTTGGAGTTACATCTTTCAACAAATATCACTTCCAAAACAATGCAAAATGAAATGCGCAAATTCTAGACGCCACTGGATTGATCATAAGCTTTGATTCTACCCAGTCTTGCCAACTTTTTCCGTGGAGTGCCCTTTCTAAAAGTTGAGGATATGTCGCAACCTTATAAATATAAACTAACCTTGCGTCAGCAAAACTATGAATGGGATTGGTTGTGGAAGAGAGAAGATCGTTGAAGAAGAAACAAACTTGGTGCCTTACGGCACCCCAGTATGAACTTGATAACAGCATAAAGTCCTAAAGAGTAACCACCGAGAAAAAGCAATAACGCTTTGAATTTTGAAGTTTTGGGGTCTGATTTTCATACCCTCGAGTTTGACACTGTTGACGTAAACACACCTTATTTTTGAGAAAAATACCTACAAGTTATGAACAAACACTCTCTACACTAAGAAAACTAATGAAATTGTTCGGCGAAGTTGTTTTAGTCCGAGGCTCAATGTACTTGATTTTTTAATTTCTACAAATCAATAATTTATGATTTCTTTTTCTATTTGCTACGAAATATTGTGCTTCATGGTATAGGAGTCTAAGTGAATGCATCATAGATAACGCCAAATGTATTTTTTTAAAGCAAGTGCAATAGGATAGGCTAAGAGGAAGCCTAAAAATTTACTACAGACTTTACGGATATAGGGTTTAAAGAGCACAAATGCACATAAAAAAATAATATTTTGGCAAAAAGTCATTTTTCTAAAAAAAAATTGCTTGTAAAAGAAATACGATTCACGAAGAGAAATTTTGAGTTTTTGTGCAGGGTTTCCAAAAGCTTTAAAAACTTTATTGAAGAGTAAACTACCTTTATTTTTCATTTAGGAAACGTATTTAGAATAACACGTAACACTTTCACTGTAATGTTTTATTTTTAAATGCATTTCGACCACATTTTCGAAAGAACGAATATTTTTACATTTTGAGATATAAACGGATGTTCGTTTTCGAACACAGAAACAAATTTCCAAAAGGCTTGAATTTCTGAAAAATATTTTTCTAGGTTAAAATTAAATTATGACCTATATGCATAAACTTATGAACATATTTGAGGCTAAAGTTAAAGCTAATACTAATACTAAATTTAAGTTTTTCTGAGTAAACCAAGCTTTAAGTTGAGGAAAATTGCAAGGTTATGTAGTTTTCAAATTTTAACGCTTTGAAGAAATCATTCAATTTTCAACGTTTATTTAATATTGAAGCTAAGTTTTAAGTACAGTATTGAATACAAGATCAAATTTCCAAAAGGCTTTAATTTCTAAAGAGCATTTTCTAGATTAAAATTTAATTACGACCTACCTGCATAAACTCATGAAAATATTGAGACTAAAGTTAAAACTAATAACTAAAACCAAATTTAATTTTTTCTGCATAAACAAAGCTTTTTTAGTCACCATTTCAGACATAATGAGTTATTTTGTTGTATATGAGTAATTATTAGACGATCATGTTTATACATACCAAAAATGGTCCCTTGGGAAATAAAAAAGACTTATTCCTTCTCCTGTTTTAGATGGGCAACTGCGGTAAGCACAATGATATCCTGACATGATAATAGTCTAGAAAATATATTATATTCAGGATACAGGATACAGCTATACAAATCTCAAAATTTCTTCACAACTACGCTCTCAAACTAATTTCCAAAATTAGCACACTACACAACAACGGCTTTTAACTCGATCAACACATCCAAAGCACATCAGCTCGCTAACTAAAGTGGAAAGGGGAACAGCTGATATGTTTGACGGAAACACACCTTGGTTCGCGCATGTTCCATAGATAAACGATTTTGGCGGGAAGCCTAGCTGTCGCTTCTCGTTATTGTTTCTTCTTGGGTAACCATCCACAATAACTGATATACGTCCACGTCCAAAACTAAAGATTCAAGAACAGGCTGGTTGAAAGACCGTGGGAGGAAAGTTTATTGAGGATTTAACATTTATTGTACACTTTTAACATAAGACATATTATGTTATGGCCTTTTATAAGGAGGTGTGTTTTTAATTACCGATCAACGACTTTTCCTTCGTTGCTAGAACATTTTTAATTTTAAAGCCATTGTAACATATAATTTTTAGCATTGTTTGCTTGTATCAATATAAAATATTGGGTGTACAGCTATATTTGGCCTTGAATATTTTCGCCAAAAACAGGACAATAATATTTGTTCCCTAAGTTTTTAAGTAGGTATTTAAAGTATTCTATTTTTTAGGAATTCCTTCTTACAACGATTATAGAGCTCTCTGTAATCTCAAGAGAGCAACCTCGTTTGAGGACCTAATCAGAGAAATACCTCGAGAAACGATCCAAAGGTTAAAAGCATTTACGCCAAAGTGGATGACATTGATCTGTTTCCTGGAGGAATGAGTGAAAGACCTCTACAGGGTGGTCTTGTAGGACCAACGTTTGGATGTATCATCGCTATACAATTTAGACATTTAAGGAAATGTGATAGATTTTGGTAAGCTAAAAATCTTTGTCAAAATATACAGGGTGATTCACGGTCCATGGTAGGTTAGACGTTTATGGAAAACGGAACATAGAATTTTTCTGAAAATTTAGCATCTTACATTTCTTACCTGTTCTATCTAAAATATTTTCAGCATTGCGACGTTGCCGCTTTTATCAAAATGTCCTAGAAACTTTATTTTTTTAAACGGAACACCCCTTATATTAACAAGTTTTTATATTCGCCCTTTTATTATAAAACTTTTTGTTAATATCTCTATCGGTTTTCGAGATAAAAAATAATTTGTGTTAAATATGGTCCAAAACATGGCCCTAATTAAACTTAAGTAAATTAGTGCTCTCAATTCATGAAAAGTTGATGTCATAGTGGTGGTTTACACAGACACGATGTATTTAATTTACACCGAGAAATCGACTCCATATCATACAGGGCGTGCTAAAATTACTATTATTTCCGTTATTCTTTAAAGGGGTCAAAAGATCATTTTTTCAAATGAAACCCCTGTATATTACTCAAAAAAATCAAAGATGAAGAAGAACGCTTTAAGATGATATATCATGTCCCTATACCTAAATCATCAAGTTTTCTTAATGAGCCGCTTTTTTGTGAAACATTATTTTTTAAATAATTTAATTTTAAGTAACCATCATATCAAGCTTATGACACTTTGGTGACTTTTATAAGTAACTTATAAACAGTTATTGACAGTCTTTAAAATATTCTTCCAAAATGAAACGTGTTAAAAAATGGGGTTTCAAGAAAAATTTGAACTAAATGTTTTCTGTATTTTTAAGAAGAATAAAGTTAGCTTTTTATTTATGATGACACACTCAATGCTCAGAGATATCTCAAAATACTAAGGAAGACTGTTACCATTTTTGTCGATAATTTGTCTTTAGAGGAATATAGGAATTTGTGGTTTCAACTGGACGGATCGCCAGCTCATTGTACCCAGGAAGTTTCCAGGGAACTTTACGAAATGTTTGACGATCGTTGGTTTAGGCGCTTGGGGCCAATCCCATGGCCGAGATCACCCGATTTCACGCAGCTTGACTTTTTTGTTTTTGGGTGTTTTAAAAGAAAGGGTGTACATTACTCCAGTGCCTACTAAAGAAGAACTGCGACGGCGAATAGTGCGGTGTATTGAAGATCTGGATCCCCATCAAATTGAAAAAGCAACCACGAGTCGTGTACAAAAGCACATTTTAAAATGTTTAGAATGTAATGGACATTTTCAGCATTTATTTTAGTTGTTATTTTTAATTCGTCCTAATTATGTTATTTTCTGTACTTTCACATGTTAATTTAATTATTTTGTAGTCGTACAAACTTCCTCTCGTTCATTGGTCTTAATTCAGGATACATTTGGTTAAATTTTTGCAATTTCTGGCAATGATTTGATCCCACTGTTCGTGTAAAATAAATAATTTCATAAAATTCAAAGTCACCAAACTGTCATAAGCTTGATATTTTCATGGTTACTTATTAACATTAAATTCTTTAAAAAATATTTTTTACAAAAAAGCGTATTTATTAAAAAATCTTGATGATTTAGGTATAGGGACATGATATGTCATCTTAAGGCGTTCTTCTTCATCTTTAATTTTATTGAGTAATATACAGGGGTTTTATTTGAAAAAATGATCTTTTGACTCCTTTTAAGAATAACGGAAATAATAGTAATTTTAGCACGCCCTGTTTGATATGGAGTCGATTTGCCGGTGTAAATTAAATACATCGTGTCTGTCTAAACTACCACCAAAACATCAACTTTTCATGAATTGAGAGCACTAATTTACTTAAGTTTAATTAGGGGCCATGTTTTGGACCATATTTAACACAAATTATTTTTTATCTCGAAAACCGATAGAGATATTAACAAAAAAGTTTTATAATAAAAGGGCGAATATAAAAACTTGTTAATATAAGGGTGTTCCGTTTAAAAAAATAAAGTTTCTATGACATTTTGATAGAAGCGGCAACGTCGCAATGCTGAAAATATTTTAAATCGATAGAACAGGTAAGAAAATGTAAGATGCCAAATTTTCCGAAAAATTCTGCGTTCCGTTTTCCATAAACGTCTAACCTCTGGGCCGTATTAAGGGTATGAGGCGCCCTAGGCTACAATTTCCAGGCCGCCTATTTTCCTACTAAAAATTTTTTGAAGAGCAAAGAAAAAAAAGGTCCTCACATCCATTTCAGTCCAAAAATAGAAGTTCTCTCCTTTTCGCGTCTATTTTATTTATACCCCCACTGCCCTGTCTGGCGCCTATTTTTTTCATGGCGCCCCTAGGCTGTAGCCTAGTCAGCCTAATGGATAATACGGCACTGTCTAACCTACCATCGACCGTGAATCACCCTGTATATGTTATTATTTTTATGAGAACTAAAGCATTATACGGGGTTATTTTTAAGTTTGGACTTTTTCTTTAACAAACACCATATCGAATTTTACCGATTTTGCCATGGATCAAAATGACTTAATTTTTTAAACAAAAATTGATCGTCGCACAAAAATGTTTTTTACTGAAAAAATTTAATACAAATCTAATAATAATTTTTTAAAAATTTTGCTGCAAAATAATGTAACGGTCAAAAGAAGTATACCACATTTTGTGCGATTATCTGGAGTGGTAAGAAGTTATGATAAAAGAGGCATTTTTTCTTAAAACTTTAACATCCCGAAAGAAAGCATTTTCGGACATAATTTTATTTAAAAAAAACTTAATTTTTTTCATTTTATGCAATGTCAAAAGGCAAGTACAAACTTAAGAATGTTTTTAATAAGAATTTATCAAAAATATATTTTTTATATTTTTATTTGAATTTATTTTTTTTTCTAGGTACGAAAATATTGATCCAGTAGTACGATTTACCGAAGCTCAATTAGCCGAACTTAGAAAAGTAACTTTAGCTAAAACAATCTGTGATAATTTAGATGGTAATAGTGATATGCAGAGAGCTGCTTTTGACTTACCCTCAAATTTCCTTAATCCCAGGTAAGGAAATTATAAATTTACAGTCGTAGGTTTTATTTAAAAAAAAAAATTAAAAATTGATTTCATAGTCTAACCTATAAAAAAAACTGGTTGTTCAAAAAGTTTGTTATTTAATTTTTCCAACAATAAGGCAATGCGCAAATTGAGACACGTATAAAGGTCGGGTTTCACATAACCGCAATGAGCCCGTAGCCGTGCGTTTCCCTGGTAAAATGTAGGGGATGCGGTGCAAAAAAATTGTATCTAATCAAACTGCAGTAATATGAGTCAATTATACCACACTTTATATATCACCTGATCATAAAATAAATCTTTACAAATAAGGTAACATACTTTTAAGGTTTGGCCACATATAACCACACCAAATCCTGCACCGTAGCACGGCCGTGTCTCGGTTTTGAAATGTACCGTTGTAATTACATACCGTAGGCTTATTATTACCGCTTTGTGTCCGACCACATATCCTGCACCGCATTTTAACAAGTAAACAAACATCACCGACCAATCTTTGTAAATCACGTCGCGCCGCGTCGCACGCCGCGTCGGCTGCAACGCATTTTTAATTAGTCACTTTGCATCGAACTTGTGATGTTAAAAGTTTATTTGATTTCTCAAAATATTAATTTAAAAAACACTAATAATACAAAAAATAACAATGTATTCCCAACTTTTCCTAACATATTATTTACAAGATGTAACAATAAAATTAATTTTACACTTTTTAATACCTACTTCACTTTTTCTTTAATTGTTTGTTTACAACAACTAACCTTTAATCACTTACTTTTAATTTTCATACGTATTGAACTGAAATAAAAGATGACGCCCTTAAACTCAAAACTTGGTTCGGGGAACATCGGCGCTATCCGATCCACTTATAATTTCATTGACTGAGCATGTTTCAGACGGGTCTTGTGGGACATCAGTGCGGTTATGTGTGGCCTGACTATTACCTATACTACACTTAAAATTTGTATAAAAAGGAACAGAGATAAATAGGAAAATCTGTTTTATTTAAACAAGAGATATACATACATAAAACAATAGACTTAGCTTAACAAAAATGCTTTTATATTTTTGAAGGCATGAAAAGTGATTTTAAGTTTTCCGAATCAATTTGCTCACTGGCGTTATCACCGTGAATCCGGGCTCGGTGCTTTTATATGTGGCCCGACCTTAAGGCGTGCGATGCGACGCAGCACAGCATAAGTAGCGACGCGTGTACTCGAAAAAGCATTGATTTTTGTGGTAGTAGCTGTTTCTCGCGTCGCGCCGCAAGCGTTAGAAGGGTTCCAATTTGCGGCTTGCCTATTGGAATGGTAGTACTTTGTTATGAACACGTGTTTATGTAAGTTATAGCTTTATCTATAAGTAATCTGACTCAGAATAAATAGTTTAACTTTTTTCTTTATAGGGTCCCTTGCAATGTCCACCCCACTATAGACTTCAATGCTTGGAGAGAAAACGCACCTGGACAGGGTTGTTTTATTGGAGGAAGACATATTCAATTTGGGGAAAGTGCGTTTCCTAGTCCTTGTACCAGTTGCATATGTTCTGCTAGAGGGGTAAGTAATACACAGATGGAATTTAAGTTTTTTTAAAGGAAATGTTGACCCAGCTGTTATATTAAAATCTGTAGGTAATTTTTAGCTTAGTTATACAAAATGTCCCAACTTTACTGCTCTATAAATCAGAGTTTTCTTTGTCCAATTAGGTTTATTTTTAAATGAAACGCCCGTTATATTTTAAGAAATACTGACTTGATTAAATTTTACAATAAAAATATCTAATATACATATTTTTTGCGGGTTTTTAAGATAAATAGTATACTGCCAATAAGACAAGTGTTTTTAATCGCTTTTGAAACACGTCATTAATTCTAGTAGTCGCTAGATTGATCATCAGCTAATTAATGAAACTGACTTTACCCAGTCCTACCAATTTTTCCCTGTTATTTGCCCTTTCTCGCGTCTCCAACCGAGTCGTAAAGTCCTAACTCTCTCCAGTATATACAGTGTGTCCAAAATTTATAGAAATCCTCCAATATCTCAGAAACTTTTGAACCAAATTAAACAAAATTTCGGCACTCCAAGGTTGGAGTAATGTCGGTGTCGCCAGATGTTCAGTTTTGCAGAAATCAATTCAGATTTTAAATTATAAAATCCAGCTGTTTTTAACTAAACAATAACATGGAAGTCCAATTTTTCTTTTAAATAAATAATAGCAGAAAACATGTTTAATTTGGTAAAAATAAGAGTTGTAAACTGCGTAGGTATTACCTACCATTTATACCTAGCTAATTTCAAACTAATACCTCGTCAGTTTTGAAATATGGAATATCTAGTTCAATTTATATTCCTAAATATCAAAATGCTCCGGTTAATTGATAATGAACATTATACGGGTAATTAAAAATGAACATTAAGGCCGTGTTTCCACGGGCCACTTTTTGAAGTCGATATGGACCACAAAAATTGTTTCCATAGTAGCCAATCCTACCACAAAATGTTAGCATTGTTGGAAAACGGAAGTACAAGCTGGCGACAGTAGATAACCACTTTTTGTGGTCTCATATCAACTTCAAAAAGTGGCTCGTGGAAACACGGGCCACTTTTGAAGTTGATATGATCAACAAAAGTGGTTAGTGTGTGGTCTTCTGTCACCAGCTTGTAGTTCCGTTTCCAAAAATGATAAAATTTTACTCCTTTTACACGGGCGTTTTGACAACCACAATTAAACTTCTGTGTCACCGTTAGTCGCCGATCCCATCAACTGACTACAAAACAAATGCAGCGCCTGGATGAACTATTTTTTGTGGTCGGATTGGCTGCTATTAAGCCACTTTTGTGGCCCATATTAACTTCTAAAAGTGGCCCGTGGAAACATAGTGTAGAATTTTTCTGTTTATAATCTTGTATGTCCTTTAAATTTTGTTAATAATGAGTATTATTGTTTATTTTATCTAGAAATTCAAATTATGTCAGAACTGTCAAGCCAACATCAACAGTTTAACATTTGCAAGTGTAAACGGTAATACCTACACTTTTACACCTATTAGTTTAAATTAATTTTTTTTTGCTATCAATACTTAAAAAGAAAAATTGGACTTCTAAACCATTGTATAGCAAAAACAGCAGAAATCCAATAATAACTTAAAAATAGGTATCTCATTTATTTTTAAAAACTTTGACTTGACTTCTGCCAAACTGAACATCAGGCAACACCGCCGATATTAGCACTGAATTCCAAGTAACGTTCTATCCTGGAGCCCTGAATTTCGTCCAGTTTGGTTAAAATTCTCCGAGATAATTGGACGTTTCCAGGCTTTTGGACACATTGTATGCATACATCAACTCTGATGTTAAGCTAATTTTTGTTATATGTACAGGGTGGCTCGAATTCGACGCTCATCATTGGGATTTCGGAAACCGTAAGAGATACAGGATCGGTTAAATGAAGGCAAAGTTGCGCAATTTGATGCTCAATAAAATGCCGTTTTGCGTTTTAAAAATTCCGAGTACTTCCGAAGATATTCGAAAAGACCGGAATTTTCAATTTTGGTTTCTATTGTTTCCTGGCTATATTTATTAAGATAACTAAAAATGAAAAACACGTTTTTATGGCCACTTTTTCTGCTCTATAATTCAGTGTGATTAAATATTAAATCTAACGTTTCGGCTTCTGGCGACCATCATCAACTTAATTTTTTTAAATACGGACCTGATATTTTTGTCAATTTAATTAAATCCTTTCATCACTCTTAAAACACTACATATCGCCACTTTGATATTTGCCGACGTTTCGTACAGAAAAATTCCATCACCAGAATATTGCATATTTATTTTACACATAATACGGCCCTGAATTACATTTTTAGGGTAAGAAGGTAAAAAAAAGAATAAACTTATTACATATTCGTAATCTTTTTTATTGCAACTCATTGATATCTAACAGCGGAAATTACTTTATTAACCGAAAATTTCATGAATATTAGACATAAGATACAAAAAGGTAGACAACAAATCAGCTCACATAAACAATTTGTAATACTATCTTGATGCCCATATTAAACATAAACATAATTTAATCACTATTATAAGTGTTCAAAGAGATAACTTTCCGCCTCGATGCATTTTTCTTGCTTTGCTTTTGTATTTTTAATACAGCCTCGATTAATTGTTCTCGCAGGAATGGCAGCGACTTCCTTATCAAATTTTGTCGTAGTACTTAAAGGTCGTGAGGTGCATTTTTAAATAAACGGTTCTTAAGATATCCCCAAAGGAAATAATCTAGGGGACTAAGATCTGGGCTCCTAGGGGCCATCTTGCAAAACCATTTATTAGGAAATATATGGTAAAGGAATTGAGCTACTTCCCTTCCATTGTGGGCAGGAGCTCCGTCTTGCTGCCACCATATTTCTGAACTGCCAAAGGTTGATTATCTAGGGCGTCTAAGACATCATTCCTAATCAAATTTAGATATCGTTCGGAAGTTAAGGTCCCTTCGTAAACGAAAGGTCCAATAATTTTGTTCCTCCACATACCAATCCATACATTAAATAAAGTTCTCCTCAAATTCGTACCTGCTGGTTAGTTTCTGTTAATAAAGTAATTTCCGCTGTTAGATATCAATGAGTTGCAATAAAAAAGCATTATGAAAATGTAATAAGTTTATTCTTTTTTACCTTCTTACCCTAAAAATATAGTTCAGGGCCGTATTATGGTGAAATAAATATGCAATATTCTGGTGATGAAATTGTCTGTACGGAAACGTCCGGCGAAATATCAAAGTGGCGATATATAGTGTTTTAAGAGTGATGAAAGGATTTAATTAAATTGAAAAAATATCAGGTCCGTATTTAAAAAATTAAGTTGATGATGGTCGCCAGAAGCCGAAACGTCAGATTCAACATTTAATCACACTGAATTATAGAGCAGAAAAAGTGGCCATGAAGTGTTTTTCATTTTGAGTTATCTTAATAAATGTAAGCCAGGAAACAATAAGAAACCAAGTGAAAATTCCGCTTCGAATATCCTCGGAGTACTCGGAGTAAACGCAAAACATTTTATTGAGCATCAAGTTGCGTAACTTGCCCATTAACCGATCACTCGGCTAGGTTTTCAAAATCCCAATGATGAGCGGTGAGCCACCCCACGGGATAAAGTTATTTCTTTTATCAAAGTTGGCACACCCAGTTTATATGTTTTAATTTCCAGAACTGCCTCATTTAACCGTTACCGACTGCAACCAACTACAAGAGAATGGTCCAGAAGATATTCTTCGAGACGGTTTGCACTGCCCAATGTGGATTTTGTGTTTCAGGCTGGTTTTCTTCCAAGATCAATAATTTCCAGTCAAGGCACCAATTTTGTTCGGCTCAGAGCCAGAATACGAGGAACCTACTGGATTTGATTTCCCAAAAGGGAGGTACCAGATTTGAGGCCCCTTTATAGTTTGGAGTTTAGGGGCTCGTGACTGATATTTTTATTTTTTATAGTTATCTATAGAAAGTCTTGCAAAGGCAAAATGTTCTTTTAGATTATTAGTACCTTATATAAAAAATATGTTTTTTTCGATAATTAATTGTATAGTAAATTATATTGAGAAGCCTAGATGTAAAATCGGACAAATTCAATTAGTAAATTATTACGACGAGACAAAAGTTTTTGTTAAATTTTGACATTATATTTAAAAATAATTAAAGTTGGTGTATTTTAAGATGGCCCTCCTCATACCACAAAAATATAATTTATTTTTAATAGATTATGTGTATGTTTTTCCAGGTACCTAGCTCATGGAGCTGTCTGTTTTCTGTAACTGGGCCTTTGACTCAAAAAAGATATACAATGTGATTCAAAATCGATCACAAACTATAAGATTCTACTGATTGAAATAAGATAGAGCTTCATAATTTTTTTCAAAATGCTGTTCTGCTTTAGCTGCAAGCCAATAAAACATCTTTACTTTAATGCTCACATTTTCAAAATGGCTTTAACCAAATCCAGCTGATGGTTTGCACAACTGATGTAGACGTATCTGTAACTGTGAAGATAAAAATTTTTTAGGTCATTGATGATTTTATCTTAGTAACTTAATTATTTAACATTCATAACTTTTATTTTGACACGAGCTGGGGTTATTTCATGACAATCGATGCTCAGTGGCAGCTGTACTCTTTTATTAGAGTCGATACACCGTTAAGGCACCAATGATAGCTCAAGTTTATCCACTTTGACACTTATAAAACAGAGATGTTCAGTTAATCAACTGAGTCCAACCAAACGATTCTGCTGTACAAAAAGCTAAGAAAACTTCATATAAACATATTATCCTAAACGTTTTGAACTATTAAGAGTACTTGTGTGCTTGTTTTTATCGGGAAAGTTGTTATTGGGTTTGTTTCGATGAGCTACCAACACCCTGTATTTATGTAGGTAATTTGATTGAAATTGATGAAAACTTTGATGTCTATTGGTGCCTAAACGGTGAGGTTTATCGACTTTAATAAAGAGGTAGCTTATTTTTAAGTTTTTTTATTGTCTATAAAATGGCGCCCCCCAGCTTTGCGATATCTGTCAAAATAAAAAGTTATGATGTAAATAAATTTTGAAGTTTTAGGTAAAGTGCTCCTTCTGGCGGTATTTTAAAAAGTACTTTTGTCTTAAAATTTTAGAATCTGCAAAGATCAATTTGTGGTGAGAAAAGCCAAAATAAAAATTGAACTTTAACGGCTTTAACTCAAAACGAATGACATTTTGAAAAAAATTATATGAAGCTCTACCCTTATTTTGTCAAGTAGAATCACTCCCTCAAGTTTCGTGATCGATTTTTAAATCACCCTGTATATTACCACAAATAGGATTATAATTTTCGCTAAAGGTTTTTGTTATTGAAAATCCTATTTATAAATTTTTTAAAAACATCACTGCCCTCACTGCCAGTTTTTTAGATTACACATATAAATATGTTTGTAAAGATTTTGACCTTTGTGTATCTATACCTGGTGGTGCGTCTCCGAGCAGAACATTATTGGCATCCCTGTACATTTTACAGAAAAAATGTAGCATAACTTTTTGAAGAGACCAATCTAACAAACCCTCGTGCCAAGTTGCAAAAACTTTAATAAAATTAATCAAATACTCATCCTCTACTTATGAGCGGCCAAGTTTTACAGAGCAAAGACACCTTCAATCTCGTGGGTGTCCTATTTGAAAGTAACCTTAACTGGCATAAATACATTTTATCTATAGCCACGGCAGCTTCAAAAAGCTTGATTTCTCTTTCGAGCCAAAAAGTATTTTTCCGCTTCTAATTTATACACTTTATATGTGTCCCAAATCCGACCTCCCTTGGAATATTGTTCTCATATCTGGGGCATGGCGTCCCCCACAACCCTAAGCATTTTTGATTCTATTCAAAGAAGAGCTATTCGTCTCATTAATGATCCTTCACTTACAGAAAGGCTTTCCTCTTTTGCCCATCGTCGGGCTGTGGGGGATTTATCGCTTTTTATAGGTACTTTCATGGCTTCTGCTCTGAAGAATTGTCCAGTATAGTTCCTCCACTCACGGTTCCCAACAGAGAAACTCGTGGTTTCGCGCGTATGCATCCTGTCTAACTGGACAGGCCCCGAACTTCTCACTTTGTTCGTTCTTTTATCCCTAGAGTCTCTAGATTGTGGAACCTGCTGCCCGCGGAGGTGTTTCCTTTCCCCCCAAATCTTTAGAGTATTTAAGTCCCGTGTCAACAAGCTTCCTCTTACCTCGCTTAAGACACCCACGGTACGTGGTTTGTCCAAAGATTAAAAAAGCAAATCTTGAGTTATTTAATTAACTATAATTTATTGCAAAATTACCAAATTTCTGGTTCAGGTAAAACCAAACAGACAACAGCCACCAGCAAACAATTTATTATAAGGCTTTCACTGATTTAAGCTGGCTCATGGACAGCCGGCTTTACTGACACTTTTCTTCATGTCAGTGATAACATTTTATTTTTCAGGTGCCTGTTTGGTTTTACCTGATCTGAAATTTGGTAATTTTACAATTACATTTAATTAAATAAGTCAAGTTTCGCTTATAATTATTTTTAAATCTTGGCACGAGGGTTTGTTATATTGGTCCCTTTAAAAAGTTATCGTACATTTTTTTTGAAGATTGTACAGGGGAGCCAATAATTACCCCTCTTAAAATTTACATGGGATATGTTTTGCCTCGACGACGACGAAAGGTCCAGAATTTAGAGGTATTGAAAACTCAAAATTAAGCGACTTGGCAACGTTGCAGTTGCAAATTTAGGAACATAATGACATTTCATAATCAAGTTTTGCTTTCTGCTGTTTCAGTTAATATTTTATTTTTTAAAGAATTTTTATGATTTATGGGATAATATAATATGATATAAATGTAATAAAAAAAATAAGAAAATAGTTAGTCTACAACTAGTGTTAAGCGTTCAAGTGGTTGCCATCATAGAAGTCAGTTTTGGTTTATCTGCAGTTTAAGTCTATAAATAACAAAGAACTTACGCTTTATGGCTATATATAAAGTATCTCGAAACACTGACTATCATCCTGCTTTGTATTATTTAGTTTGTCAGACAATGATGCCTAATATTTTTCGTTAAATTTAATAACTAATCAGGTAATTTATGTAAATATTCTTCGCCAAATTAAATCTAGATACCCATTCTTATCAGCTGTTTGACCGAATTGCAACACTGTGCTCCTTAATTTGAATTTCCAATAGGCATGCCTGGTATAGTACTTTAAAGTTTAGTTATGACACAGGTTAGGAAAATTTTGATAATAAAAAAAAATAGGCTCTTACGTGTGCTATTAAGTGTTAGTAAAGCAGTCAATGACACTTGTCATGCTTAAAATGTGTCTTTATTGCCTGGTCAGAAAAAAGCCGAGCTTTTCTACTTATTAGGTAGTAAATAGTATATTCCATACCTAGGGTAAGAAGTGAGCTATTATTGACCGAGAATTTTTAATAATGTGCGAGGTAAATAATAGCTTTCTACCCGAAGTATACATAGAATCCTTTTCACTGCTAACATTAATATATTATAGTTATTTATTAGATAAGTGAGTTATAATACATATAATTCACGCAAGAAAAGTTTAACTCCTCGAGCCCGAAGGGCGAGAGAGGTAATTTTCTTAAGTGACTTATATGTAATAACTCACGTGTCTAATACAAAATTTTATCCAACACTTTCGTATAAATCGTTTTTAATATCGAAAATAATTTGAAAACGTCATCCATTATTTGTTACTTGTCATTGTCAACACCAGCAACAAAATTTTGTATTGTCTATAATTCACTAGTGAGTTAAAGGGTACTTTAGCTCACTAGTGACTTATAGTACACTTTATATCCTCAAAATCTGATCAATTATGTAGATATTATATGTAAGTGTTGGATAAACAATTTTAATTTTGGCATTAGTAATTTCCTAAAAATTTGTTGAATGTATCAAATGTCAAGAATGGCTTTATTTATGTAAAAATTTGGTACGTGTCAAATTTTGATATAAAATTGTTCTCATTATTAACCTAGGTCTTGTTTATTATCACTATTTACCTAGGATGAAAATATTAATTATGGTTAGGAAAATGGAGTAAATAATAGCAATTTCTCAGTTTAGCACTTGAAAAAATATGTTTTAGTACATAGAGCTCTTTTCTGTACCTTTTTAATAACTCCTTTTAGTAAGTACCTACAAGCAGCTTCGTAAGTACTTCTATTAAAACTAGTTTTGTATAATATAGAATACTTGTAAAATAATTGTTATTTGTAAATACACAAAATATTTAGAAGTAGTTTAAGTAAATTAGTTACGTATATGTAAAATGTTTATAAATGTCATATTTTTTTACCTATATATTTTTGTATATAACTAAGATTTAAATTTGTAACTGACATATATTTAAAATAAAAATTTATATAAACTAACATATTGTTTTTATTTTAGTCCCAGAGCTAGTGAACCCTTCGAGTAACGTTTGGTCTGCAAGCCTAGAAATTTGTATAGTGATAAGTCATAGCATGCTAACTACGACAATCATCACCTGGCAAACATTAGGGGTGTGCAAATAATTCGTATGGAATCGAATATCAATATTCGATTCGAAACTCGATTTGAATTATTCGTAAATTCGAATTATTCGAAAGTTCCCGAATAATTCAAAATTTTTTGAATAATTCGAGAAGTTTCGAATAATTCGAATTTTTCAAATATTCGAATTATTACGAATTACGGAACAAAAAAACCGGACAAAATTTATTTTTTATCAAATTTACAATGCCAATTCAATTTTAAATACCTTTTGGTTGTTAAAATGTTTTAATTATCATTTGGTCCAGTTGTAGCTTCTTCCATCAAAATAATTATTGCAAATTAAAGTGGAAATATCCAAATCTAAATCCAAAATGTAACATCCCAAGCAGCAAGCTAACGTCTTATTGACGTTTCTTTTTAGTCATTTTTGGTCACATTTCGTCAGCGAAGACGTCATAAGATGACGACAAAATGACGTTAAACTGACCTCCCTAAGTCACAGACAAAAGACGTCCCGTTAATGACGTCTTTAAGATGACGAAAAATTGACGCATATATATTTTTTTAAATCTAAAATAATACGATATTTTATTAAAAAATTTAAATAGGAAAAAACTCCTTACTGCTTGCAATTTCCTTCCACTGCAAGGTCGCATATCTCGGGACACTGTCCAACCTGGAGATGCAGATTTTTACACTAGCCGAAGATATTTCTTTCATAGCTAATAATTGAGATCACCAACGGTAGACCGGTCTCGAACTAATTTGGTCTCATCGGTACGGTGTAGGCGATAAAAAAGGAAGATGTTGAATAAACGTAGTAGATTATTGTCCATTGCGCCATCTATCGGTAAAGTTTTTTCCTATTTCAATTTTGTAAAATTATTACTCTTATTTTTCTGTCCTATGATATTTCGGTGGGATTTTGACACGGATCATATAATGTCACAAAATTTTTCTGGCGGGTTTTCTAAACATGACGTCATTAGATTTTTATGAGCTAGTATGACGAAAAAATGACGTAGAAAAGACGTCACCTCAAAGACGTCATTAAAATTACCTCATAATTTTGGTCTGATGACGGCCTATGACCAAAAATGACCAAAAATTACCTAAAAATGATGTCATAATTACGTCAGCTTGCTGCTTGGGATTTAAATCTCATTTTTACTAAACACATCAAATAAAACATTGTACGATACTCGTCATTCGTCGCCTCGGCTGTAAACATCCACCACATCCACTAAATCATTTCCCAGCGTTTTGTAATAGTATAAGAGCTTTTAGAGAGATATGGGTGGTGCTGTAACGTCATGCGGTATTAACGTAAGCACTATTATGACAGTTAAGTTATGCGCGATTCGATTTTTACCGTCGTTGGTGGTAATAACGTTACTGCATGGAGTAATTTGCGGGCTAATAACGCCGCGTGCTATTTAAAATAGCGAATAGAATTTCCATGCACACAATATTTTTCTTTGTTTATTTTTTAGGGTTATATTATTTATTTCGAAGATTTCTACAAATATTTTTGTAATAGAGCCACAGAGTAAAGTTAAACTACTAATCTTTGATAAAGTCTTGCTTTTTTATTTTTGAATAAATGTTGCAGATGGAAAAAAAAACGAAAGGTTAAGATTGCTGGCCGACAATGACCTGGTTTTCTGAGATAATGTCTTAGTCAAAATTCATCTGGAAAAGTGGGAAAATTTACAGTAAAATGTTTTTGAAATATCGGGAAAAACTTTAGTATTCGCACTTAAAAGGATCATTTGCTTTTTAATTTTGTAAATTCGCAGACAGGTGTAATTAACCGTTCGTAATACGGCGTCTTCCATACCTCTAAAAACAAACACTAAATACCGTATGCGGTATTTAAATAGCGCCTTGCGTAAATAACGAAACGTAGGCGGTAACCAAAGTACCCATATCTCTCTAATGAACCCTTCGAGTAACGTTAGACCTGTAAGGCTAGAAATTTGTACTGGGCAACATTGCAGTTGCAAATTTAGAACATAATGACATTTCATAATCAAATTATGCTTTCTGTTGTTGCAGTTAATATTCTATTTTTTAAAGAATTTTTATGATTTATGGGATGAATGTAATAAAAA
>JACEGR010010679.1:0-18043 GCA_014170235.1 Listronotus bonariensis
CGTTCGATATCGGGCGTTAATATCTGAACTTTTTTTAGATTCTAGTAAATATCGCCTACAACACCCTGGTCAGTGTAGCTTGACTATGAAAGAATTTTTAAGTGATAGGTTTAGTACTGAAGATTAGCGGCTACAAATAAACAAACCCAGCCAAAACTTACAAACCCACAAAGCTAAATAAGCTTACCTCTTTATATATTAGTATAGATTAGTATAAATAAATATCAAAGTAAAATCCGCTTAAAATAAGTAAATTTGTGACTTTTTTATTCTTATCTATTCTTAGATAAAAAAGAAATCTGCTTCTGCAGAAAGTCAAACCCGCGAACCGCGTGACAGGCAAGCATTCTACCACTGGACCACCGGCTTACACATGCATAACATCTTTATATACAGCTTGATATACATAAGTCATTATTTTTCTCTGAAATTTTTGTTTAATAATTATAAGATATAGCCTATAGCACTCCTGAATAGTGTAGCCTTCTAATTGTGATAAAGTTTTTATAATCGATTTAGTATTTCCGAACATTAGCCCTTACAAAGTTATAGCTTATCCAAGGTAGCCGACCGGTGCCCACTTCGTTAGGCGGTAATATCTAAACTTTTTATTTAATCCTAATAAAATATAGCCTATAACACTACTAAATAGTGTAGCTTTATGATTGAATGAATTTTTATGATCGGTTCAGTACTTCCGAATATTAGCGGCTACAAACAAACAAATAAACAAACAAAATTACAAACTTTACCTCTTTTTAATATTAGTATAAATAAAAGAGCACTTTTAGTAAAAAATAACAATATATTTAACCTACATTCTGCTTTGATTTCCTAAGTTTCGTTATTAAGGTGATATTGACAACGATTTACGCACAAAATACAAATTTCTTGCAATTTCCCAATCAATCGTCTCTAATGTAGGTAACCCACAAATTCCTCCGAAACGTCCATAAATATATTCGTGTGAATTCACTAAAACCGTAAAGAAATTGTCTATATTACAAGATCGAATAATTGATTTGACAATTATGGAAATTTAAAAAATAATGGCGCTAAAACTAGGAAAATTTGAATGTTGCATTAGCATTGTTTTAAATTACGTTTGAAGATGACCGACCTATGAAATATTTTACCTTATTTATGTACGAGGATCTTGTGAAATATTATTGCTTAACAATGACACAAATTTGAAATTTTGAAATTATTTTTTTTTGACATAATCTCCTTTTGATTTGCGCGTGGCCCATCGATGTTCCAAAGTCATATTTCTCTTTCTAAAACATTCATCAATTTTAGGTGTTCAACCAATTATAACCGCGGTAATAAGTGGTGACAATTTTGACGTACATTGTTTAAACGTCAACATAACCGATTAGTAAATTACCGTTTTAGAATTGGTTCTTTGCCTAAAATTGATGATTTATATTTCAGGTCTCAACAACACCATCATTAGCAACTATGTTTTTAACAAAAAAAGGGAAAAATTGATAGAAAAGGTTTTCTGTTTAATTTAAAATAATGTTTATATAATAGATTATTTGAGAGCCATTTATTTTTAATCTGACCGCCATTAAATTGATATCATTACATTTGTCAAAAATTCCTTTATTCGAAAAGTGCTTGTCTAAAAAGGGTTGCCATTTGAAAACTATAATAGTTAGACACGAAAATGTCAATTTGCCAATTTGTTTTTTTTCCTATAAGTAACTAAAACTTTGCAATTGTATTTTTTAAACATCACCCAGGGTCACTAGATTAATTTCCGCCCAAGCATGGCCACCTAGATGCAATATTAAAAACGGCTTTTAAAAAATCAAGTTGATTTAAAAACTTATTAAAATGTCACATTCTAAGAATTGTCTCAGGAATTCAAAATGATAAAATATACAGAGTAATTTCCGATTAAACCGAAAGTGACTGGAAAGTAAAAATTTGAGTAAACTCTCCTCTGCTTATATCATTTACCTATACCAAGTCTCATTTTGATGTGTCTAAAACTCAAGGAGTTATGGCTTATCTAATAAACTCGTTGACACCCGGTTTACCGGTGGTGATATTTAAAATTTCAAATTAGCAACCAGTTACGGGTAAACAAACGCGACATAATAAAAAACGAGTGAATAGGTCAACCATCCATATTAATGTAACATATCGACATACCAAATTTCGTTTTTCTATCCTTAAAAGGGGTGCAAACAAGCCATAGAGGCAACCACCTGTGAGGAACACCCGGTATATATTTTTATTTATTTATTTATTTATTTAAACTCACATTACAGGCAGCCCAAAATAGTACAAAAAAACCTTAAAAACTAATATAAAGTCGTTTAAATAAAACATAATTTAAAACATATACTTATATACTTTAAATACAATAACAAACAAAAAATAAAACAAACAATTATAAAAACGACGATAAATATAAAATTACTCCAGGCGGAAAAAAGGAAAACCTCAGAAAAACACAAAAGTAAAAAGAAATAAAGACTTCAAAACTAACGTGAAAATCAAATAATTAAAAGAAAAACATTATTAAAAGGTATACCTACATAGTTAAAAACACAGTAAAAATATATAAAAATACAAAGTTATCGGTAAAATACTGCCCATCAAACGTTTGTAACGACGGCCCCAATCACCTTCTTAAACTTATCCGGAGGGCAGTTAAAGTTTAACCCATTGGTAATCCATTTAACGACTTCATAATCCGGCCTAATTGGGTCGTTACTACTCTATGTCTGTTCTGATAGGGTTCAAGAACAATCAACTGGTTTTGTAGAGCGAAGGGGGGACTTAAAAGTAAACAAACTCAGGAGTTTGGAACAGTTGACGAAGTTATTAATAACTTTATGCCCAAATGTTAAATCCTGCTGCACACGTCGATCCTGCAGGGCTCTGTAGGCCGGTTAACCTTAGTCGTTCCGGATATGGAATATCATTTTGCCTTTTATAAAAATTAGTTGCCTTAACTCCTGTAATACAGTTTTTTATCCATAACATAAACATGTTCAAATTTCATATTAAAGAGAAAATATAAAGAAAGATATAAAATTTAATTGATGGAAAGACTTCCTTAAAAAGTATACGCAGACACTTCATAATAGTCCTGACGTGAAAATATTTAAAAATGAAAGTACTGACACTGCTAAAATTAAAATTACCCATCACGAATTAATGTGCCGACATCAAGTGGTCGGCCATTGTTACATATTATATTTCGTCAAAGTATTTTCCATGCATACTTGAAATAATATAAAAATGATTGTGATAATTGCTTGGGAGTTAAATTTGTCACTGCAAACAATTCTACGGAAGCTTAGGATGTTCTTAATTGTAACATGGTTTTTGGGTTTTGAATATCTATAATCTAATCTAATATCTATTCATTTTATGGTATTTTAGGTAAATAGGACTACCGTGAAGACATTTCAGATTGCGAAGCATTATTCCTATTTTAACGAAAGGGGAAATTAGTTAAACTTTGGTATTAAATGTTTTAACTGTTGTTATTTCATTTTATGGGTTAAGTAAGAGGTTTTACTATACAGAGTCGTCCAAGTTAAGTGTTCGTCATTGGTAGCTTCGCTATTACTTGACTAAAGATTTAAAAAATAAATGACAATCGGGTTTTTGAGTTAAACAGCAATATAACCTGTATATTTTATCACCATAAGAACCAAAATCCTTTAAAAAAATTCTTCATGTGATATATCCAATTTTTCATAGTTTCGGAAATATGGCCATCTTCAGGAATTTAATAGTATACTCACATTTTTAAAATAAAACACCCTGTATATTGCATTACCATTCAATAAATATTTAAGAGAGCTTTAGAAAATACCACATTTGATATGTCTATCTCTTATTTTTCGAAATATGGTCATTGAAATCCAAAAATTATGTTAACATTTAATTATATCACAGCTCTAAAAGCTATACGCAATACGTTTGATGTCACAATACGTTTGATGTCACAATTAAAATCTACTATTTTTAGATCTGGATGCTTATATTTTCAAAACTATAAAGAATAGACACATCAAATGTGGTATTTGCTTAAAGCTTCTTAACTACCTTTTCATTATGATACCATATACAGAATGTTTTATTACAAAAAAAAATCCTAGTTTATTAAACTGCTGGTTTTTTTAGGTAAATAGGACTAGAGTGATGACATGCTAGATTGCAAAGCCTTACTTTACAGTTTCACCGGAGAGAAAATCTGTTAAACTTTAGTATTAAATGCTTTTATTAATGTTAATTTCATTTTTGTGTACATGTGTCGCAGGCAAATGGTTATTTTAGTCAAATGGCTTTTGCCTAGGTAAATGCCTTCTTCCTGGGCAATCATCATCATTATCACCATTATTAGCCGTTTTGAGTCCACTGTCGGACATAGGCTTCTCATAAATGATTCCATTGCTTCCGGTCTTGAGCATTCTGAATCCAGTTGTGGTTGGATGCGCCTTGATATCGTCTGACCATCTTGTTGGGGGTCGTCCTCGGGTTCGATACGCATCGTGCCTAGGTCTCCATTCCAGAATTTTCTTGGTCCATCTTCCATCTTTCACTCTGGCAACATGTCCTGTCCATGTTCCACTTCAGCGTTGTAATTCTTTCAACTGGGCGTCTGTAACACCGTTCCCGCTATAACACTATTTTTTGCCGGCCATGTACATATTAATTTACTGGCATTGCCAACACTCTTTAATGGCGAGGCCATTGGCAAAAAGGTATCAAAAAAGACGCGAAAGTGGGCAATTGGCCGTTATTGAGCCACGTGTTGCAGATAATGTGATGGCATCCGTCATTAATAAGTTATGATGAAAAAATGCGTTTAGGATGATGGCATCCATCATTAATAGGTTATGCCAAAAAATGCGTTAGGGATGATGGCATCCATCATTGTGCTTGGATAACGTTGACGGAACACGACAATATTGGGTTAAATATCCAGTAACCCGGCACTCACGGTACACTGGTATTTGTGGCATGGGCCTTCGTGAGATGTCATTGAAAAGATAAAAAAATAAGTTATTGGCAAAGATAACAAAAAAGACACGAAAGTAGGCAACTGGCCGCGATGCTGGGGCCACGTGTTGCAGAAACTGTGGATGGCATCCGTCATTAATAAGTTATGATGAAAAATGCATTTGAGATAATGGCATTTATCATTAAATAAGTATTGCAAGTTTTATAAGTTGAATGTCCCAAAATTGAAATAACATATTTAGAATTTTGTAATCGAAAAAATAAAAGAAAAAAGGACAGGAAAAACTTTATCATTAAAAAATTACATAATATAAATTTTTATACAGTAAACAATAAACCATAAAAAATTAAAGGTATGTAATAAAATACAAAATAGTAAATCAAGGAAATACTTTAAAATAGTAAGTATTCAAGGGACACTTACACTCAATTTTCAGATCAAAACATAGGGAGAAATATTTTAAAGGAGTTAAATGTCAAAAAAACTATTAAATATATATATAATATTTTTTTATTAACACATCTTTAAAACTTTTAATAAGGCAACTCCTAATTTCATATTATTTTTTTAAGTAACTACAAACTTAAAAGGTTTTAAACAAAATGTTTACAGCTCCTAACAGTCTACTTGAATAACTCGCCTTCTCGACTAGCCATCACCAATTAATCACACAACACACACTAATTAGGTAATGAATACACTTAATTATGTCTATTAAGAAAACTCTTTTCTTTAAAAAAGAAACTAAAAAGCTGAGAAACCACGTGAAATCTTGTATTTCGGCTAAGCGGGAAATTTGAATTTGTCACCTTCGGTCCGAAATTAACGTGGCTAATTTTACCATCATTTGGTTTGATTAATCAAACATCAAATACATAATAAACATTTGTTCGGCCTAATTTTTATTTGCATGATTTGTACCAATAAAATTTTTATGTAAAATGCCATTTCCTTTAAATTAT
This sequence comes from Listronotus bonariensis, assembly GCA_014170235.1. NCBI lineage: Eukaryota > Metazoa > Arthropoda > Insecta > Coleoptera > Curculionidae > Listronotus > Listronotus bonariensis. Next base: position 5,959 of record JACEGR010010679.1, read on the forward strand.
GTAAAAAACATAAAATAATGTTGTTTCGCTGCCATTATAAATAAAATAGAATCAAAAAAAATTGCTTTCAATGTTGGTTAAATACCAATGTTAATACTATGGTTTAAAAGTACCTATGCGTTGAAGGTTTGCTTTATTTGATCAGGATTGGTCTGCCGCCATTTTTGTACGTCTTGCCGGCAATTCGCACTGCATGTAAAATTTATTGGCAAGTGTTTATTTAGGGTTAACTTTTAATGCGTCTTAGATGTTGGCATAATATTGCCGCAATTGCCAATGCTTTACCATCAATGCCAATATGAAAAATGTACACTGCCGGCAAATAGTTGTTTGCTGGGTGGTTTTCTCCTATTATGCTTGGGCAAATAGTGGATTTTTATTTTCAATAGTGTATTTTTATTTTCAAATGATATTTTGCCTATTTGCCTGAGTCAAATAAGCATTTGATTCTATTTTGCCCAAGCAATATTTTAGGCAAATGGAAATAGAAATCTTTGCATAACCGGACGGTCATGCAAAACTGTCACCATTGGCGGGGTCATGGTTAGTTCTGGTTAGTTAAATCCTGTTTTATTTCCGTAAGCAGATAAAAACAGGAATTAACTAACCCCACAAACTAACCATGGCCGCCCTTCTTTATTATTGGAGATACAAAGTCGGTTAAATTGGTGAAGTTGTAGTATTTTCCACTTATTAACTTGTGTTTCAGATTTTATGTAGCATATCCGGTTTAACCGGAAGTGCTCCCAACTTTGCTATTTTAAATGGAACACCCTATATATTTTTCAAAAATCAATTCTACAGGCAATTCCAAGAAAATACATGTACCACATGTTATACCTATCTTAATTAGTTTTTGAGAAAATGGCGTTCGAAAATGTCATGTTAACCGCCATTTTTATCGATTTGTTAAAAAACAAATGATGACAGAAAAGGCTAATGCGATTTTTACACATATTTAATGAACCTTATATCCTATCACCGTAAAAATAGAATTTCCGGTTTTACCGGAAGTGCCACGAGAAATTGACGTTCGGCAATAAAGATCTTCAATAATTCACATGGAAACCACTATCATATGCCTTAAATTTATGGGGCTTCAAAACTTATCCTATCACAGCCATTTTTGTGGGTATTATATCCTATCTGCCGCTAACTAATGGTTTTTAAGATATTATTAGTTAGACGCTAGGCTGTCTTAAAAATAACGAAAAAAATATATTTTTTAACGTCTCACCATTAAAACTATTATACTTTAGAGATAGAGAGATAGAAATAACAAAAATGGTTTTATAAATCAAATTCCAGTTTAAACTTAAGGCCTTAGATAAGTGGTTTTCATTTAAGTTATTAGAGGTTCTTTATTGCCTGAAGAGTCAGTTTTTGTGGCACTTCCAGCGGAACCGAAAGTGCTGTTTTGATAAAGAGAATATAGAGATTCATTAGTGGCCTACAAACCTACTTTCCCCGTAAAAATATGCGAAAATATAGCATTGCGCTGCTTCACAGTAATCATTCTGAACTATCCATGAAAAGTCCACTGGCGAAGTATATTGAGGCATTTTCAAACGCCATTTTATCCAAAAATTAATTAAAAAATAGGTATTGCATGTGAAATACATATATTTCTTGGATACCTGAAAATTGATTTTTAAAAATACTATAAGTGTTCCACTAAAAAAACAGAGTTGGGAGCACTTCAGTAGCCAGACAATACTACGTAAAATCTGAAACATTAGAAACATCTATTCAACTAAGCATCAGATCAGAACCAACAAATACTAACAATTTTAATAACAGGCTTGATAATAGTAATCTTGTGGGAACCAGTTAACACCTTTCGGTTCGCCCATCGGTTACTTGTTCACATACAAGACGCCTGTCGTTTTTGCTAATATAAATGAATAACTTCTAGAAAAATTTTAAGCTTACAGCTCCAAATTTTTTATTTTTACATTTTCAAAAATATACAGAGTGATGATGTGCAACTGATGCCTACCAGATGATGATTTTCGTACTTAGCATGCTATAAATCATCACTGTACAAAAAATTTCAGCCTCACAGGTCTAACATTACTCAAAGGGTTCACTAGCTCTCAAAATTTGAATGCAGAATTTTATTTGGAACTACTCGAAGAACTAATTTTACCTGCTTTAAATGATGTATCCAGGGAAAATCCAGGAAATTTGGTACCAAATGGATGGCTGCCCGGCACATAATACCCTTGCTGTTCGGGAATATTTACACAATGCTTTTAATGGAAATGTTATTGGCCTACATCACACCATAAATTGGCCAGCCAGGTCTCCTAATATTTCGCCAAATGACTTCTTCCTCTGGGGCCAAAAAAGCATGATATACAAGGATAAAAATTACCCGGAGATGCATGACCCGGTATAGATTGATTTACAATAAAATTTGATAAATTAAATGTACAGTTTTTATTTTATTTTAAATCTCCCTTAGCTAGGCCTTATTAGACGCAACTACTTTAAGGTACTTGCACACATGTACACTTTTTGTGGCGCAGCTTTTTATAGCGGAATATAAACTTTATGTTACACAAGCATGCTTAAGAAAAACATAAAATTTATTTATTATTCCGTTATAAAAAGTTGCGCCTCAAAGTGTACATGTGTGCAAGAACCTTAACATATTTTTCGACACTCTGCGTCAGCGGTTTCAGCTATATCCGAGTACTTCCTACAAACAATCCTATTTACCGCAATGTCTGCTGTAAATTGTAAACATACAATTTTCGAAAAAAAAATTCCACTGACCTATTTAAAACTGATTAAGAGAAAAAGTTGAAATACGTCTATTTCTTTCTGCCAAATGGTAATGAAAATTAATGAGAGTTTAATAAAGCCATTCAAAAATTAGGGTTTAGTTCTTTCTTCTACTTGAAACAGTACAGTTGTAAGAAAGTCATGTAAAATGGTTAAATTACTTGTTCTGGTAAGTAACAATTTAATTATCTTATAAAACATGTGTTTTTTTAATATCCTAAATACCCTTTACTCAATTTTGTTTTATTTTGACAATATTGTTAATGGCATTAAGAGAGTAATTTATCACTAACTTAATCATATTTAATAAATCCAGTAGTGTCCCGAGCGGCAACTGAAGTGAATATTTTTAAGAAAAAAGGTACGCTACTGACTTTGTAAATGTGTGTAGTGCTTTCTTTAAATTAAACAAATGAACATATCTGAATCCAAATTTCAAGTCAGTTTATTACGTACCGGTCCACAATTTCGAGTAAATTGCAAAAAAACGTAAAAAGTGGGTGAAAATTTTCGCTATTTCTTACGGCTTTTTGCAATATACCTAAAATTAAAGGTGTACGGCCTAAACTAATTTGAAATTCGGATAGCGGGTCTGCCTAGGTAGGTCGCGTCCGGTGTACAGTAACTTTTTTTATGTACCTACATACAGCGTGTCTTCGGAAGTTCTTAACAAATGGGAAACTTTTTTATTATTAATTTTACGAAAAAAGTGTCTCCTCATAAAAAGTCATGCTTGATGAGAAAATACATTTCCACAAAAATATTTGAAGGTTTGATGTACAGGGTGGCTTAAAAATTACTTGTTTCCATATTAAAATAAGGGGTATTCTCTACGGTACCAAACTTTAAAGGTGATTTCTATATCATTTTATAAAGAAAGTTTCTATAAACATATGTCGGAGTTGCTTCGTTTCTGAGATACAGGGCGTTAAATATGTTTTTAAAGGTCTGTTTGTTTTTAAATATCTTAAATACGAAGCCAGATACAAAAAAATGAACTTTGCTAAAAAGTTGCATTTTTAGTTGCTGTAAAGGAAAAAAATATAGTGGCGTACAGTGGGCACAACAGCCAATATTATTAAGAGAAAAATGTACGCCACTGGCTTATTATGCAGTTTTTATATTTTTTTCTTTTAAAGCAACCAAAAATACAACTATTTAGTAAAGTACTTTTTTGTATCTGGCTTCGTTTTTAAAATATTTAAAACAAACAGGCCATGAAAAAACTTAACGCCCTGTATCTCAGAAACAGAAGCAACTAAACGGACATACTGTTTATAGGAACTTTTCTTTATAAAATGATATATGAGATCACCCTTTAAAGTTTGGTACCATAGTTAGGAAATAATCCTATTTTAATTTGAAAACAAGTCATTTTTAAGGCACTCTGTACATCCAACCTTCAAATATTTTGTGGAAATGTATTTTCTCATGACGCAGAGATTTTATAAAGAGACACTTTTTTCGTAAAATTAATAATAAAAAAGTTTTTCATTTGTTAAGAACTTCCGAAGACACGCTGTATATAGGGCCGGTGCACAAAAAGTTTTTGTACAGCGGACGCGATCTATCTACAGGCATGTTTTTGATCCACTGAATCCGAATTTTAAATTAGTTTGAGCCGCACACCCTCTAATTTTAGAAAAATGCAAATAACTAGTAAGAAATAGAGACAATTTGCGCCATTTTTTAGGTTTTTTTTGCAATTTACTCGAATTTTGGGCCTGTACGGCCTAAACTAACTTAAAATTCGGATTCAGAGGGTTGAAAAACATACCCGTAGATAGGTCGCATCCGGTGCACATCTTATTCTTTTCTTGTGTAAAGGTATTTTTTTTCGTATCTTGTAAAGTTTAATGAAAAAAATCTACTTAACTGCATATTTTTACAACCATATAAAAGCATTGCGTGAACTTTTTAAATTAGGTTTTATAACTTTTTATTTTTATATTTATAAATAACCATTTTAAATAGGATTTATGTCCTGTCTAACAATTTTTGCTAAATTAAGTGTTTTCGAAATTTTTTGTTTTTTAAAAAGTTTAACACTCTGTATCTTGAGAAGGAAAAATGTGTGACCCATGTTTATAAAATATTTTCTTTATATCTTCTCATGTAGAATTTGCCCTATTTTTTTTTTTATCAACTCTATGTTACACCCTATATACAGAGGTATTCAGCGACGTCTGAAAAAACCTATGTGGCTTTTCTTATGCAGAGTGTCTAGAAACTGTACCAAAAAGTAAAGAGGGTTATTTTTCTTTAAAAAATTTGAAAAAAAACGATTCTGCCCTAACTGTTATACTTTTAAACTACAGGGTGTTAAATGTTTACGAAGATATTTTTTATAACTTTTTACCAATTCCTATGTTTTTTATTTTTGATTTTTAAAAGGACCTGATGGTTTTTTTATACTCTTTAATAAAACGACATTTATATTTTTTTTTATTAACAACATTATTAATTTTATTTTTATGTGACTAGCGGATATAATGCTGGAGCCTGATGGGATCCCATCCTTTTACAGTCCCGAAATCTTCGGGAATAAATTATTTAAATTCCGGCATTTTCGAGTTCCATAAATAAATTTACTTTTTTCAATATAATATTGCATAAAATAAAACGCACTTAGTTTTCCTGTCAGTTTATAGAGTTGTCAATGCCAATAAAAATAAAAAGTCAACCATTTTTATTTCCTAACTGATTTTAGTCAGGATTAGTTCATACAGGCGCGAAAAACGAATTGCGAAACGCGATTTTTATTCTCATTGGTCAATTGGAAATAAAATGTAAGACGGGTAATTTAACCTTAAGCTTAGTTCATAAACTTGCGAAAAGCGATTTGCGAATTGCGAATCCTGTTCTGATTGATCAATTTCTAACGAAACATTCGATAGTCGTTACAAAAACCAATCAGAGGACGCAAATCGTGTTTCGCAAGCTTATGAACTAAGCTTAAAAACAGTTTAAACGTCTTGCGAACGACCTTATTTTTTTAGGCAATCCTATGGCGATAACTTCGTTTAAATACTATTCTTTAATATAAAACAGTTTTTATCCGGTAAACAGATAGGTGAAGGTCGCCTCCTATTCGGATCTCGTACTATAAGAAAATATTAAAAGTACCCAAGCGCGTCACCACCGAAGTATAAAAAATATATAAATTTGTAGGTTATGTTGTTGCCTTTATCAGAGACAAGAATGCCTAATTGAAATGAAATATCCCTAGATCTTTGGCGAATTTTGCAGCTGTAGAAACATGATAAAAGACGCGACTTTTCTGGCCTAATATCCGGTTTTGCAATTCGCTTTTCGCGTCTGTATGAACTAGCTTTTACGCGGTCTTACTTGAAGAAAGTCATGTAAAAGCAACATTCCGCATTATGCAAGTTATATTAAAATTTTGCATCGAAATATTTTTAGTTAAAGTATTTTTGGATATTTAACTTTTATAGGGTTAATTATTGCCTTAAGTTTTTGTATTGTATTACAAATTACAAATGTTTTAATGCGATCAATTAGGGGTTGTGAGAGGATACGTCGTTGTTGCAGAAAGATAGTTTGGTTTTAATTTTAAAGGTACCCAATAAGACGACTGTAGAAATGTCTTTATCAAAATAAAGTTTGTATCAAATTGATTTTTCTACATTCATATTAGTTTGTTTGTTTTTTGTTTTAAAGAGAAAACTCCTTTTTTGTTTAGATTTTTTTTATATTCCTTAATAAAGTTTAAAAATAAAAGTTAATTATTATATATTTTTCGTGAGACTATCCTGGGATACAGGGCGTTGTCTGTGCCCTGTCCCGGAATTCCGGGTTTGAAAAAGGCTCGGGATTATATCCCTATATATGTGTATTGGGATATTGGAAACTAGAAGAGATAGAGAAAGACGGTTAAATGGGGAGAGTTATGAGACCATTTAACCTTTAATTTAATGCGGTTTTGATGACGGCCGTATCTCGTTTGGTTTTGAGTTATTTTGAAAAGACTAAAAATGTGCATTTAGAAAAAGTGCTGTAGTTTTTTTATTTCAAATAATTTTTGGAATCCGTAAAAACATTGTTAGGGCAACTTTTTAAGAGGAATACATTCCTGTATTTAGATTTTAATTTTAACGTTTCGGTTTTAAAGATATCATCATCAACTTTTGTTTTCTCATGGCCGCCATTTTGTTTTTTTCCATGTTCAAAGAGCGTTTTATTCCCTTTAAAATGATGTATAACACTTAATTAAAATTTTTGTTTTATGTCAAAAACATTAAAAACCATTTTTGGTCGAGTTGGCCATGACTGCCTCTAAGAACAATTGCAGAAAATGTCGTTGCCAAGACGAAGTTGTCAAATGATTCTCATTTAGTTACATATTGACATTGTGGTATTGGAAAATTGTGATTGAACTGTATCCACGAAAATGCCGGAAGCAATTTTCAGGCGAGGCGACATTTGACATGTTAGATATTTATATTAAATGCAGCAAATCGCGGGCATTATTTGGAAAGTTTTCCCGAAAGATGCGCTCGGCCTGGGACAAGCATGTTCTCCACGCTTGCTGCGACCTGCCTGCAGATGGAAGCTCTGAGACAAAACCTCGACCTAAGTTATCAAAAAAATGATGAAGCTCGAGATAGAAATATTCAAGAATATTTTGCCGATAATCCTACATCTTCTACACGAGTTGCAAACGGCGAACTTAACATTCCGAAGTCAGCCGCACATCACGTTTTAAAATTGTCCCGTTATCGCCCCCCTTATAAGCCCACCCTTGCGCAAGAGGCTTAATGAAGAGGTGATTTTCAAAGAGAACTTCAATTTTGCCATTGGTATCGTAATAAATGTGAAGAAAACCCAATTTTTTTAGAAAAGTTTTATGGACGGACGAGAGTCATTTTGCAAATTGTGGCGTATTTAACAAACATAACCACCATTACTGGGCTGTAGAAAATCCCCAATTACGGGAACAACGTAGACTGCAAGTTCGATTTGGCTTTAACGTATGGTGCGGAATTTAGTCTATAAAGATCATACATATGACATTAGACAGGTCAATAATAATAATAATAATAAAACTAACATAAATTAAATGTAAAATAAATAAAAAAATGTATAAAACAACCAATACAATGAAACTAACATGTTCCAATATTTATTAAAGGGGACATCAGACAGGTAATAATAATAAAATTAACATAGATCAAATGTAAAATTAAAAAAAAAAGAAAAATGCACAAAACAAGCAACACAATGAAACTGACATGTTAAAATATTTATTAAGTCCTAATTTCCAAAAATTCCGCAAAACTATAAAATACATTGGTGGTTAAAAATTCCTTCAGTCTGTTCCTAAAGGTTCCCAAAGTCCTTGATTCTTTAATGTAATCCGGCATTTTGTTATAGATCTTAATGCAGGCATAATGGGGTGACTTTTCAAAGGTGGTCGTTCTGTGTTTAGGAATTACTAGGGCCGATGCATTCCTAGTTGGGTAGTTATGGTTATGCAGGTTCTTCCTAAATACATCCTTATTCTTATACACATAGAGTGCACATTTCAGGATGTAAATAGATGTTACTGTAAGTATCTTGTGCTTTCTAAATGTTTCCCTACATGATTCCAATGGTTTTAACCCGAACATTAGTCTAACTATTCGCTTCTGCGATATAAGGACCCGATTGATGTTTGTAGCTTGGCCCCACAGCATAACATTGTAAGACAGGAAGTGATATGCCAGTGCATAGTACCCAGTTAGCAGTGTGTTAATAGGAACTGTCTGTTTAAGTTTTAGCAAAGCATAATATGCTCTGCTAAGTCCAGAGCAGATGTGGTCCAGTTGGGGTTCCCAGCTGGTTCTGGAATCAAATATGTCCCCAAAAACTTTACAGATGTAGCACTGTCGTTGATGTTTGCTCTTGGAGTATTGCTATAAAAATGGACTGTCATTGTTTTTCCTCGTTCAACATCAGTCTGTTGGATGAGCACCACTGCTTCATACTCTGACATACTAAAGTAATCTTTTGGTTAAGATCTTCTCCATTTATTGCTGATATTCCAACAGTTGTATCGTCGGCGAACTTGATGGTTGTGCCTGGTAGTTTAAGATCATTGACAAATAGTATGAATATTAGTGGTGCTAGTATCGAGCCCTGAGGTGCACCTATGTTGACCTCATATTGTTCTGATTGAGCATTGTTAAGCTGTACTAGGATTTTTCTTTCTTGTAAAAAGGATATTATAAGAGAAGTGCTTTTCCCCTTATTCCCAAACTGTAAAAGTTTTTTCCTGGACGAAACTAGGGTTAAGGGTATCAAAGGCTCGTGACAAATCAAAAAACAGGCAGGCAACTGCCTTGCCTGCTCGAGCTCCTGGTGTATGAATTGAACCATTTCAATACCTGCCGTCTCAGTTGACCTGTCATGGGTGATTTTAACAATTTGTGGTTTCAATAAGATGGATGTCCCGCTCACAATTCTAGGGAGGTGCACACATTTTTATCGGAAACTTTTGGTGAGAGAATTATCTCAAACAATGGGCCTGTTCGGTGGCCTGCCAGGTCTCAGACATCACTCCTTTAGACTTTTATTTATGGGGTTATTTAAAAAATGAAATATATGAATTTGATCCTCCTGAAAATGTACAAGTTCTTGAAGACCGTTTGCGGGATGTCCTATTAAGTATAAACAGAAACACTCTTAACCGCGTTACCAGAACTGTTTTAAAGAAGTGTCAAAAGTGCATTGAAAAAAACGGTGGACATTTTGAACTGTAGCGTTATTTTTTGGCAAAATTATTATTTTTTTATTATTTTATTAATATTTATTAGTTCCTAGTTTGCAACTCATGTAGAAGATATAGGATTATCGGCAAAATATTTTTGAATAATTCTATTTCGATTTTCGGTATTTTCTTGATACTATTTTGGTCGAGGTTTTCAAAACTTCCATATGCAAGTAAGTTGGTAATGAATGTAAAGAGCATAGTTTTCTTAGGATTTATATTTTTTCCAATTGTTAGTGCAAATTAAAAGAAGATAAGTTTGATTTTTGTATTGTTATAGGTTGAGTTAAACACAATAATATAAAAAAGTAAATATACTAATTTTTGGTAGAAAGTACAGCTTTATATTATTATTATTAAATATTTTTAATCTGTCATTACAAACAAAGTAAATCTCCGTCTTTGTTTGGGTACATAAACTTTTAAAAATCAAAAATAGTTTTTTAACATAGTTTATTTTTAGGAATCAAATGGCAATTGTTTATAAAGCTATTTTCCTATGCAGTCATGGCCAACTTAGCAAAAAATATTTTTTCCTTTTTTGACATTAAACAAAAACATTTTAATAAAGTGTTGCACATCATTTTAAAGGGAAAAAAACGCTCTTTAAAAATGTGCAAAAAACAAAATGGCGGCCATAAGAAAAACAAAAGTTGATGATGATATCTTAAAACCGAAACGTTGAAATTAAAATCAAAATGCATGAATGTATTCGTCTTAAAAAGTTGCCCTAACAATGTTTTTACAGATTCCAAAAATTATTTTAAATAAAAAAACTACAGCACTTTTTCAAAAACGCACATTTTCAGTTTTTTCAAAATAACTCAAAAACCAAACGAGATACATCCGTCATTAAAACGGCATTAGATTAAGCTTTAAATGGTCTATAACTTTCCCCATTTAACCATCTTTCTATCTCTTATGGTTTCCAATATCCCAATACATTCCCTACCAATTTTGGACACACTTAAATAACATTTACAACCAGCAAACGTATTTTGACAATCTTCTGGATTCTCACTTCAAGGATATATAACTTAAATAACTAAAAGCTTAATGACTTAAATAGCTTTTAAAAATAATTAAAAGGTTTTTTCACTGTTTTTCTAAAAATTAATATCAAATCTTATTATTTTAGATCATAGTTCTAACATCTGTAGCCTACGTTTCGGCAATTTCTCCAGTACCACCCACCTCGCAAACCGACTCCCAAAGTATAGCCACAACTTTTACGCAATGGCTAGTTGAATTTGTCTCAAGAAAACTTGCAGATTTAGCTAGAACCTTTGACCTTAAAGTGAGAATAGTTAGGTTTTTGATCTCGCTTTGGACCACTGAAAACTTGACTCTGTTGAGGAGACTTTTAGAGGAGAGTATAAGGTTTGGAAACTTTGCTTTAAGGTTTCTGCCGACTACAATAGAGGACCCATTGTATTGGTGGATTCCAGCACTTTCACAATTTATTAATAACTATACAGGAGGTGATGCAGGTGGGTTTTATTAAGCGAAACAAGATTAAACATGGTCCCGTCTCGACAAACACTTTTTTCGTCCCGTCTCGTTTTTCTTGTAATAAAAATTTAATTTATAAAAATGTTTTTTAAAGCTCTTTAAAATATCCTAATAATAGTATACAATATACTGTTCTTTGTTGTTGTTTAACTCCTGGCGATGGTCACGTTTCCGAAACTATTAAAATTTGGTACAATAAATTTAGTATTTTTTAAAACACTTTTAAGGATTCTTTTAATAATTGCGATATTTTTAAAACTATAATAGATAAACATAATAAATTGGTATTTTCTTAAGGTTCTTGGAAATTTTAAATGATAAGATAGTTACCAATAGGACATATTTAATTTGAATGACCCAGCAAATTTGCTTATTTTTTTCGATATATTTTAAGTTTAAATTCTTAATATCTTTTTTAAATTTTATTTTAAAAGCTGACTTCTATATTGGCAATTGTGTGTCAAAATTTTTTGTCAAAAGTAGGAAAATAAAGAATTTCGGTAAAGCATTAGTCTATTAAAATGTTACACAGCCTTAGCGTGCATGTTTTAGAGGACGCAATTTTATTTTTAGTTATCAAGGGAAAGTCAAAGTAAAGCTAAATTCAAGTTTGTGGTGTCGCCACCCTTGTCCTGCGGCCGCTATCTTGAAAGAAGTGCAAACGGTGTTTACTATTATTTTTATGAAAAACTATTGGTCAGACAAAAAAATTCTGAAACATTTTTCTTTTTAGTATTTAAAAATAAAAAAGTTATTGTGCAGAAATTGGAGTCACTTGTGTAACAATTTTTTTATCCGTAATAAATGCGGGTTGGATTAAATTAATTTAAAATTCAGTGGTTTTGTTTCGTCGATTTTGTTTTTGGTTGGGGTGTTTTTCATAATAAAATCATGTATATGGGGTGGCTCACAAAAAAAGCAATAACCTTTTTGTTTTTAATAAAAACACTTATTTGTAAATTCTGCTTAAAAATCTAACTATTTTCATGTAGCATATCCTATACCTAAAATAAA
>JACEGR010010680.1:0-18041 GCA_014170235.1 Listronotus bonariensis
CAAACCAAAAACGGGTGCCAAAATGTGTTTATTTTTTTATCCCTCTTGAAAATATTCTCATGCAATGAACCTTATTTTTACCATTGGTCATGCATTCCATACCATAGGCTGTTAACCCTTCCCACGGGCGAGCCCCGCTTCTCTTGACACATGTGTCTCCTGCCTCCCGACAAAAAGTACCCCTGTAAAACATTGCTCGGCCCGTACCAGACACACAATAAAATTCCCAAATTAATAAATAAAAAGTCACTATACTATGTAATATTATTTTATTATAAAACAATAAATAACACTTTAGACAAAAATAAAAATGAAGCGCTGGGAAAACCCCACCAAGTGCTTTAATAATAGACATTCTTAGGCACTCTGCTGTCCCTGTAAGTTAACGTTATTCTGAGACTGCGCAGCGTCGCAACAAACATTCAACCGCAAAAGGCACAGATGTCCCAGCTGCGCTCTTCTTCTTTGATTTCTCCCAGCGTCTCATGACGAGAGATCACCCTCTGAACTGCATTAGACTATTATTATTTTGGTGGGTGTGCGGTGTGTTTCATTTATAGCTACCCAAAGAAGAAATTAACATGTTTGAAAGGCGCTTCATCTCCTAAAATATATTCTAATAATATTATATTTACATAGAATGCATCACTAAGTATAACACATGATTCATGCAATCAAACAAGTCTGCATTTTTTCCTTAATAATATGTCGTATTGAGATATATATTACATCAATTATTATGAAATGTGTCTATTTATTTCGCATGATTGACTTTTGTCATTTCTCCTTCTGGTATTTCTCGAAGTTTCATTATCCACGGCGGTACGGGAACAGTTCAACTGTAACAAAACCATTTAATTAAAATAATCAATTGGAAAATGTTCTCCACATGATAAAACTATTTTTAAACGGTTTTTCTTATTGACTTACTTTGTTATTTGTTTCTTTTAAACATTTTTTGGGTCAAATTAGTATTCAAATTCTGAACCCCCCTTCCTGACGACCGACGATCTGAAAATGGCACTCCTTAGTTCCTAGATGACAATACAATATAACATATTCTTTATTATTGTAACCACTATTTTCTTGTCGCCTTATTACGAAATGAAAGTGGACGTCACATGATGTTGGTCCCTGTTACAAAACCTCCTTTCAATATGGTATCCAATTAAAGTGATATTGATGACGGATATCTTTTTTATTTTCTCAATATGAAGTCAAATGAAAGGGCTTGTTTTAGAAACTAAATTTATAAAAAATATACAGTCAAGATGGAAGAAATACAACTACATATTCGTTTCCACAACTACTTCAATATAAAATCGTTGGTTAGTCTTTTGGTTAGGTAGGCATTAAAACTCAATGGGAAGTAGAAAGTATCGGCTAACAGCAAAGACTAAAAACTTGAAAATGGAAATTCTGTAAAAAAACTTTTATGTTAAAAACGTGTCTTTATTGTACTAGAAGCTAAAAAACATCTGAGCAAGTCCGTAGCCTACCAGATCGCGCCAATCTTCTCTCTCATCAATCTGTGGGGGTATTGATCAGACAAATAATAAAATCGTTGGGCAGTTGACCCACTTCTATCATAATATTTTATCACCTCGGATACGCTTCAGTTTTTAAAAATATATGTATTTCAGGCTACCTAGCACGCGCTATTTATTTTTCCATGGCGTAAATAACACTTTTTAACATTTTTGAAATTCTCCTCTTTTTTGTTTATACATTTGAGTGTGTATGGAATAATCTACCTCTACCAGCTCAATTTAATTAAATAATTAATTGAAAATTTTCTAATAAGGATGTAAAAACTAGTAGCTTTGCAGATATTCAAACTTTTGAATTAATTTCTTTTTGTATTACAATACTTCAACGTCTTGAGGAAATCTGTAAAATTATTCGCACCATCATCGTAGGATTTGAGCCCATTTTTAAACTGCAAACAAGGCCTACTTTTTTCTTCTTTCTTTCTTCCATGATAGGTGTACTCACACTCACAAATAATTAGTAAGAAAAATCTACCTCGAAACAAGTAATATTAAGGGAAGTCCGTGAAAAATAAACGTATCGCAATAAACTATATAAAATACATTGACCGTTACCAAGTCGTTGTTTCGCCTCACTACTGCACTGGCAATTTCCTGGCTTAGTAGCCCTCGAAGGCCAGCCTGCTCCGCTCAAGGTAAAGAGATATCCTTCTGGTTAATATTTATTCTTGTGCTGTTGTGCAATTCCGCAAACATGATCCGTTATCGTTATTAGAGATATGGGTGGTGCTGTAAGGTCACGGTATTAACGTAAGCGCTATTATGACAGTTGCTATGCGCGATCTTCGATTTTTTACCCCTGCTGGTGGTAGTAATAACGTTACCGCATGGAGTAATTTGTAAGGATAAATTCGCCAAAAGGCTTTAAAATCATTTGACACAATAATAATAGCGTATGTAAGAATTCCCATGCGCCACAAATTTTCTTTGTTTATTCTTCCTTTGAAGGCTCTTTATCATTATTTATTTCGTGGCGACTTCACAACATTTGATATCTAATAGAGCCACAGCAGTAAAGTAAAACTACTAATCCTTGATAATTCCTTGCTATTTTATTTTTGATAAATGTCGCAGGTGGAAAGAAACGAAAAGCAGCACATTCTCGGCCTACAAATGTCTTAGTCCAAATTCATCTGTAAAAGTGGGAAAATATACAGTAAAATGTGTTCGAAATAACGGAAAAACTTTAGTATTCGCACATTGTGTGGATTATTTGATTTTGAGTTTGTAAATTCGCAGACAGGTGTAATTAACCGTTCGTAATACTTGCTAAGGTCTTCCATATTTCTAAAAACAAACACCAAATACCGTATGCGGTATTTTAAATAGCGCTCTTTTTACGTGGGGTCATTGCCAAATAAATAAAAATGCGTAGGCGGTAAAACTGGGTACCCATATCTCTGCTAACTATACCGTGGACCCTTTAATTTACGGATGAATACCGAAGAGCTTTATAATGCCATGTTAACTACAAGGGAAGCCAAGCGTGCAGATTGCAGGCAGAAACACACATCACACATTATCAATTATTTAAAAACGTTAAAAAATTTTTTAATTGCCGTATTAATTAAAATATCATTTATACAAAGGCTCTAATTAGCGAAAAATCTATAGCAGTAAATAAAAATCAAATAGTGTTAAAAATTCAAAAGGACTTGCACTTTTACTATTAATATTCTAAATCAGTAATTAAATTTAGATGTTCGCAATCTGGCACACACTTGCTTTATTCTACTGAATAAATCCCTTAACCTTCATTTTTGTGTTTTGCTTTTAGAGTATAACACTAAGCCTGTATTGTTTGCATATATTTAAATATTTATATCTGGTAAAGAATAGCAAATGATTTTTCGTTAACTTTACAAAAACGGTGACCACAGGCAAATAAGTGTTATGTGCGTCGAAAGCAAGTAGTGATAGACAAAGATTACAAGATAGCTGCAAAATCTCTCTGTCTTAAACTATATATGCTGCCGCAAACGTAAGAAGGTTTTTTTCTAATAACGATAAACTATAAGACGTGCCAAAAACGTCTGTTATTTTAAGTACAAGTTCTCAATACAGTGACGTTAAGCTGTAAAACGGAACCACGCGTTACAGCTATTATTACTACACTTAGCTTTAACATGCAGCGGGAAGCGGCGCTGCTGGTAATATTATTCCCTGCACCGTTTCTTTGTAATGTTCTGCGTTTAGGATACAGTGCATGAAATTTCAAATAAAAATTTAGTAGTACAAAAAATTTTTGAAGACCAAAGAATTCCCTTTAAAAAAGGTCCTCACTTCCAAAAAAACATCTATTTTATTCATTTTTCTACTATAACATGTTCTCTTTTGTTATTTTCGTGTAGTAAGGGGGTTCAAATCCCTCTCCCCCGTTATATACGCCCCTGCTCAAGCATAAAAAACTTTTAAAACAATTAGTAAAAAATAAATAATTTAGCTCCTTTCATTTTTGGGACACTGTATATTGCGTATCGAGATATCTGGACAGTTCCACAACGTCATAGAATGCGAGTTTATCGATCGCTACGTTTCTAGACAGAAGTGGAAAGAACAGCTGGTTGCCTAAAGCGATCAACGTAGTATGGTATTATCCAAAGTCGATTGATGAGATAAGGTCTCGACATTCGCCATATTGGCTAGCGCGGCTGTGACGTCAAGTCGGGCCATTTTCGGCCATGTTTGATTTTAGGCAGATCAGTGGCGTAGAATTAAGGAGAAAACAAAAAGAACTGTATGTTGTAAACAAAATTTATTGGATTATTTTAATAGGCATAACCTAAAACAAAAACATAAATGTGGTTTAAATATTGAAAATTAAAAATTATCAATGCGACGACAGGACGATGAGGTACCTGGCAGAGCAAAACATTTTCCATGGTTCCGTAAGTCAAAAACCATTTTAAAAACTTTGTATACAAGGTGCCCGCTAATGAATGGTACACAGAAAACCACAGATTCCTTATGCCAAAATATTAAGATGTAACCAAACATACCTAATATCCAAAAGTTTATAATAAGGAAGATACGGGGGTGTCATAGTAAAAAGAAAAAGTAAATCTATTTCGATAATTGTTCCCCCTTTTTAAAATATTTTAATAAAACGGTATCTCGGGGTTTTTAAACATTAGCTTTTCAGATCGAATATTAATTTTTGTGTATAGACTAGAGGACGATGGGTACACTATTTAAAATTCTCTAAAACTACCCAATTTTTTGTTACTACTCTGTATGTATGTAAACTAGTAAGCTTCTCTATGCTTTCTGCACAAAAAGGTATACTTAGTAAGAATCGGTCTTGACAACCGTTTTCACGTTTTACTTAGTTGTTCAGTGCACCCGAAAGTATGTACCTTCAATAACATAGTATTAGCTATAATTACGACTGCTCAGATATAAATAGCTGATAGCTAAAAACTCCTGGATACCGAGTTTTATTAAAATGTTTAAAACATATCAGAAATTATCGAAATGCATGAATAAAAAATATTTATATCCCTTTAACACCCCGTACCTTCCTTATCATTGGGTACGTTCAACCGACATCAGCAGCTTTTTGTAAGCACAAAGCGATTCAGCGAAAAACCGACCCAGCAGTTGGCAAGTCTCCGAACGCTTCGCTTCTTGGTTCGACCAGAGTTTCTTTATGAGAAGGGGTTTAGACATAAGCAAGACCGGTGATAGCTTTTGTCAGGGACGTGAGGGTGTGAGAATTACGATTTCGGTTGGCAGTTCTGTTCAAAGTTGGTAGCATTATCAGCTGATGACAGAGTCGTGCCTTGTCGAAGCTTTGTTTGGTAAAAACTGTGGAAATTTGCCATTTTCATTTTGGTTGTATATGTTTGCAAGAATTTCCAGTTGTTAATGTTTTTGGTTAGTTTGGAGACTTCACATATTATTGGTTCGGACTCGTTTTATTTTAGATATTTTGATAGTGTTTAGTCGAATAGTTTTCAGTCATTCGTGTTTTTATATACATATGATACAGATGAGTGTCCGCTAATTAATGGTACACAGATTTCTTATGCGAAAATACCCATTTAGGATTTAAACAAACATACCTATATCCAAAAGTTAATGATAAGGAAGATACGGGGTGTTAAAGAGATATAAATATTTTTTATTCATGCATTTCGATAATTCTTGATATGTTTTAAACATTTTAATAAAACTCGGTATCCAGGAGTTTTTAGATATCAGCTATTTATATCTGCGCAGTTGTAATTATAGCTAATATGATGTTATTGAAGGTACATACATACTTTCGGGTGCACTGAACAACTAAAACGTGAATACCTTAAAAACGGTTGTCAAGACCGATTCTTACTAAGTATACCTTTTTTGTGCAGAAAGCATAGAGAAGCTTACTAGTTTACATCCATACAGAGTAGTAACAAAAAATTGGGTAGTTTTAGAGAATTTTAAATAGTGTACCCATCGCCCTCTAGTCTACACACAAAAATTAATATTCGATCTGAAAAGCTAATGTTTAAAAACCCCTAGATACCGTTTTATTAAGATATTTAAAAAGGGGGAACAATTATCGAAATAAATTTACTTTTTCTTTTTACTATGACACCCTGTATCTTCCTTATTATAAACTTTTGTATATTAGGTATGTTTGGTTAAATCTTAATATTTTCTGGAATCTGTGGTTTTTCTGTGTACCATTCATTAGCGGACACCCTGTATACAAAGTATTTAAAATGGTTTTTGACTTACGGAACCATGGAAAATGTTTTGCTCTGCCAGGTACCTCATCGTCCCGTCGTCGCTTTGATAATTTTTAATTTTCAATATTTAAACCACATTTATGTTTTTGTTTTAAGTTATGCCTAATTAAAATAATCCAATAAATTTTGTTTACAACATACAGTTCTTTTTTGTTTTCTCCTTAATTCTACGCCACTGATCTGCCTAAAATCAAACATGGCCGAAAATGGCCCGACTTGACGTCACAGCCGCGCTAGCCAATATGGCGAATGTCGTGACCTTATCTCATCAATCGACTTTGGGTTCGACATTTCAGTTAAAAATTAACTTCTATATATGGGTATGTTTGTTTAAATCCTAAATGGGTATTTTCGCATAAGAAATCTGTGGTTTTTCTGTGTACCATTAATTAGCGGACACTCATCTGTATTATATGTATATAAAAACACGAATGACTGAAAACTATTTGACTAAACACTATCAAAATCTCTAAAATAAAACGAGTCCGAACCAATAATATGTGAAGTCTCTAAACTAACCAAAAACATTAACAACTGGAAATCCTTGCAAAATATACAACCAAAATGAAAATGGCAAATTTCCACAGTTTTTACCAAACAAAGCTTCGACAAGGCACGACTCTGTCATCAGCTGATAATGCTACCAATTTTGAACAGAACTGCCAACCGAAATCGTAATTCTCACACCTCACGTCCCTGACAAAGCTATCACCGGTCTTGCTTATGTCTAAACCCCTTCTCATAAAGAAACTCTGGTATTATCCAAGAACTGTACACAGTTCTTGGGTATTATCTAGGTACTTATTTAAATTTTAGTAACAATTTTTATAAATACCAAATTGAAACATAATTATTACCTACATAATTCATTATTACAAACTAAAGTTAATGTATTAAACTTCTAGTAATATGGTATGGTAGGGTTGCCATTTTTAGAAAACCAAAAGCGGGAGGTCATTGTCATGGAGTAAAAAAAAGTTTTTTCGCATTCGCCATTTCACCGTAAATTTAGAAATTTTATTACTTTCCTATATCCGCGAACAATACCAAACAGTGCCGGAATAATACCAAGCGCCGCGCCGCTGCGTATTAAAGCTAAATTAATAAACACGTGGTTCCGTTTTTGAAACCGATCACTGTGTTAATAGAGACATTTTGCACCTCTTAAAATAACAGACGTTTTTGGCGTCCTTATGGTTATCGTTATTAAACATAACGATTACGGCAGCAGTTTAAGACAGATATTTTGCAGCCTCTTTTAAGAAATTTATCTTGCGTCTGCGCTTTCGACACATAACCTTATTTTTGCCTGTGGTTCACCGATTTTAAAGTTAACGAAAAATCAGTATTTACTTTTATTCTTCATAAGATATAAATTGATATTTAAATATATGCAAACAATACAGTATAAGCAAAACACAAAAAGTAAGGTTAAGTTTGGTAGTAGAATAACAAGCAAGTGTGCCAGATTGTAACATCTAAATTAATTACTGATTTAGAATATCCGTAAAAGTGCAAGTCCTTTTGAATTTTTTAACACTATTTGATTTTTATTACTGCTATAGATTTTTCGCTAATTAGAGCCTTTGTATAAATGATATTTTAATTAATACGGCAATTAAAATTTTAACGTTTTAAATAATTGATATTAAAATTTCTACAATCCGGCAACTTCGCAGTTTAACAACGTAACGATAAGCTCTTCGGTATTCATCCGTAATTAAAGGAGTCCGGTATGGTTAATAGAGAGATATGGGTACTTTGGTTACCGCCTACGTTCGTTATTTACGTAAGGCGCTATTTTAAATACCGCATACGGTATTTAGTGTTTGTTTTTAGAAATATGGAAGACGCCGTATTACGAACGGTTAATTACACCTGTCTGCGAATTTACAAACTCAAAATCAAATAATCCTTTAATGTGCGAATACTAAAGTTTTATCCGTTATTTCGAACACATTTTACTGTATATTTTCCCACTTTTTCAGATGAATTTGGACTAAGACATTGTGATAGGCCGAGAATCTTAACCTTTTCGTTTCTTTTCCACCTGCGACATTTATCCAAAAATAAAATAGCAAGGAATTATCAAGGATTAGTAGTTTTACTTTACTCTGTGGCTCTATTAGATAAATATTTGTAGAAATCGCCGAAATAAATAATAAAACCTTCAAAATAAACAAAGAAAAATTTGTGCGCATGGAAATTCTATACGCTATTTTAAATAGCACACGGCGTTATCAGCCCGCAAATTACTCCATGCGGTAACGTTATTACCACCAGCGACGGTAAAAATCGAATCGCGCATAACTTAACTGTCATAATAGCGCTTACGTTAATACCGCATGACCTTACAGCACCACCCATATCTCTCTAATAACGATAACGGATCATGTTTGCGTTACTGCGCAGCACAAGAATAAATATATTAACCAGAAGGATATCTCTTTTACCTTGAGCGGAGCAGGCTGTGACCTTCGAGGGCTACTAAACCGAAATTGCCAGTGCAGTAGTGAAAGGCGAAGCAACGACTTGGTAACGGTCAATGTATTTTATATAGTTTATTGCGATACGTTTTATTTTTCTGGACTATAATATTCTGTTTAGTGATTTTTCTGCGAATTGTGTAATTAATTACCTATCATGGAAGAAGAAAGAAAAAAGTAGGCCTTGTTTGCAGTTTTAAAAATGGAAAAACAAATCCTACGATGATGGTGCGAATAAATTTTACAGATTTCCTCAAGACGTTGAAGTATTGTAATACAAAAAAATTAATTCAAAAGTTTGAAAATATCTGCAAAAATACTAGTTTTTACATCCTTGTGAAAATTTTCCAATTAATTATTTAATTAAATTATTTGGTAGGGTTAGATTATTCCATACACTCAAATGTATAAACAAGAATTTCAAAAATGTTAAAAATTGTTATATGGAAAAATAAATAGACACTTGTGTAAATTATACAATACATATTTTAAAAAACTGAAGCGTATCCAGAGTAAATATTATGATAGAAATGTCAATTGCCCAACGATTTTATTATTTGTCTGATCAATACCCCAGATTGATGAGAAGATTGGTGCGATCTGGTAGCTAGGACTTACCGAATTATTTTTAGCTTTTAGTACAATAAAACCGTTTAACATAAAAAGTTTTTTTACATAATTTATTTTCAAGTTTTTAGTTTTGTTGTTAGTTGATACTTCTCATTCTATTGAGTTCGCCTTACTATAACTAACCAGAACTAACCAACGATTCTATAT
Source organism: Listronotus bonariensis (assembly GCA_014170235.1). Lineage (NCBI taxonomy): Eukaryota > Metazoa > Arthropoda > Insecta > Coleoptera > Curculionidae > Listronotus > Listronotus bonariensis. The sequence goes on from JACEGR010010680.1 coordinate 9,550, forward strand.
TGAAGTAGTTGTGGAAAATATGTAATTCGCCATTTTGCAGCAGCTTCCATCTTGAATTTTATTTTTTTTATAGTGAGCTCTATTCTACCAACCAAGCCCTTTCATTTGATACCCATATTGAGGTAGTTGTGAGAAAAATATGTAATCCGCCATTTTGTGGCGGCGGCCATTTTGGATTTTAATTTTTTTATAGTGGGTTCTATTCTACCAATAAAGCCCTTTAATTTGATACCCATATTGAGGTTGTAGTAAAGTAATATGTAATCCGCCATTTTGTATCGGCGGCCATGTTGGATTTACAATAATAAAGAATATGTTATATTGTATTGTCATCAAGACTAAGGAAGTGTACCAAATTTCAGATCGATCGGTCGTCAGGAAGGGGGTCAAATTTCAATTACTAGATTTGACCCAAAAATAATTCCAAATAAATAACAAACAGGTCAAGTAAAACCGTTTAAAAATAGTTTTTTACATCCTTGTGAACAATTTCCAATTAGTTATTTAATTAAATGGTTTGTTACAGTTAGACTATTCCATACCCTTAAATGGATAAATAGAAACTTCAAAAATATGAAAAATAAAAATTGTCATATGCGAAAATAAATAGACACATTTCATAATAATTATTAATATATCTCAATACGACATATTATTAAAGCATCTGTTTTATTTGATTGCATAGATGTTATATAATGCATTATAATAATATTAAAATATATTTTAAAGAGATAGGCGCCTAAACATGTTAATTTCTTAGGTACGCTCATGAAACGCCTGCAAAATATGCAGTTCGAGGTCATGAGACGCGCTAGAAGACATCAAAGAAGCCGCCTTCGAGATATCCTTCTGGTTAATATATTTATTCTTGTGCTGCGCAGTCTCAGAATAACGTTAACCACAACGGAATTGCAAAATAAGGGGTGCAAAATGTCTCTAATGTCCGCGCCGGTGATTTACCGGAAGCGCTGTTGTCAGATTGTTTATAATAAAATATTACATAGTATAGTGACTTTTTTTATTTAATTTTTTTAATTTTAATCTGGTAGTAGGTAATGTTTGAAAAGCGGGAGTTTTTACTATTTTGTCGGGAGGCGGGAGACATGTCAGAAAAGCGGGAGACTCCCGCCCAAATCGGGAGGGTTGGCAACCCTATGGTATGGGTATGACCAATGGTAAAAATAAGTTATTATGAATATTTTCAAAGAGGGATAAAAAAATAAAACATTTTAAACTTACGATTTTTTTTGTTGGAAACCCTCTAGATAACCTACATATATAACCATAAACATTAAAAAGCAATCTAAATATATATACAACGTGTCCAAGATAAGAAGAGCCAGTATGGGCATCTTGGAAATAATAGGAGATACGAAGTCGGTTAAATGGGAATAAAGTTGGTATTTTATGTGCATAATAATATGCTGTTTAGAAAGTTTGGTAATTTTCTAGAAACCGGCGGCAACTCCGATTTTGACGAAATTTGGTATACGGGGGTTTTTGGGGCGCTGATCACGAATCTGAAAGAATTATTTGGCGGAAACGTTTCGTTCTCGAGATATCCATCATCAAAGTTGGTATTTGAACTTACCTTATTTTCACCATATTCCCCCTTCTTTTTGCACACAATTCTTGATTAAAAGCTAAAGTGTCACACAATATTTGATTTTCACCTTTTAAAACCCCGTTTTTTACGTATTTTACATTATTTTTGCATTAAATTGCATAGCTATACTTTGAATCATTTCAATCCCAGTGTGCCATGAAGCCCTATGTGTATGTATGGTTGCCGCATTATCAAAGATGGTGGAAAGGTGAAAATCAAATATTGTGTGATACTTTAGCTTTAAATCAAGAATTGTGTGCAAAAAGAAGGGGGGATACAGTTAAAATAAGGTTAGTTCAAATACCAACTTTGATGATGGATATCTCGAGAACGAAACGTTTCCGCCAAATAATTCTTTCAGATTCGTGATCAGTGCCCCAAAAACCCCCGTATACCAAATTTCGTCAAAATCGGAGTTGCCGCCGGTTTCTAGAAAATTACCGAAAGTTTTAAAATTCCGAGTATTTCCGGAGATATCCGAAAAAAAACGAAAAATTGGAAATTTGTTTTATTTTTTCCTGGTCTTATTATTAACGGGATTTTACAATAAATAACACTTTTGCATTGCCACTTTTTCTGCCCTATCCAATAGTGTAATTTTATTTAAAATACGACGTTTCGTTTTCGTAAGACCATCATCAACTTTATTTTTTTAAATACGGTCCTGATATTCTAATATCAAAATTTAGAAGCCCATTTTAATACAAATTCAATGATGTACCAAACATAAGGGTTTAACCCTAAAACGGACCTGTATTTTTAGAAATTTTAAAAAATAATTAACTGTGCATTTAAAACTATAAAATTACTTTAATAAACCAAGCAGTACTTAACAAAACTTCCCTAGCATCACTAACTTACACTTTTTAAATACGGTCCTGACATTTTAATATCTAAATTTCAAAACCAATTTTATTTCAAATTCACATTATGGTTTAACCGTAATACGGACCTGTATTTTTCAGAATTCGGTAAAAATAGTAAACACTACATTTTAATATAATACATAAGTTTATTAAAAACCTAATAAATAAAAATGCACAAATAATAAATTATCAAATGGTTTATTTATACAATAACAATTTTTGTTCCTAACTTGTTTTAACTTTTTTATAGTCGGGCAAATCCAACAACAAGCTAAACATCTTTCATAATGTTAAGTTGTAAAAGATCTAAAATATCAAAAGAGCCTTGGATACAAATAATTAAGTTTATGGTAGATATTTTTTACTTACATTGACGATATGATGGTAAGATCCTTAATCTGCGCAAATGCAAAACAACTTAGAAAGCTTTTGCATCATTATGCGCAAATTAATTATTATACCATCATACCGTTAATGTTAGGTAAAAAACCTACTATCAACGTAATTATTTATTTCTAATTAAGGCTGTTTTTTAAATCTTAGATACATTACAACTAAAAATTATCCAAGATGTTTGGCTTATTGTTAGATTTACCTGACTAAAACAAAGCTTAAACAAAGTGCAAAAATTGTTATCGTGTAATTAAATCATTTGATAATTTATTATTTGTGCAATTTTAAGTTATTAGGTTTTTTACTAAACGGAGATACTAGTTTAAAATGCAGTGCTTACTATTTTTACCGAATTATGAGAGATTCAGGGCGATATTAAGGTTAAAAATAATGTGAATTTGAAATAAAATTGGATTTAAAATTCGATATTAAAATACCAGGACCGTATTCAAAAATGTAAGTAAGTGATGCTAGGGGGTTTTCTTAAAAAGTAATTAAATAATTTAAAATGCAAAGTTACTTTATTGTTTTTAAATTGTTAAAAATACATATACATATATATATATATATATATATATATATATATATATATATATATATATATATATATATATATATATATATATATATACATATATATCCTAACTACCGGTGGATGAAGCTCTACAACTAATACAGGACAACGAAGACCTTCCAAATTATGTGACAGAACTTGCACGACATTGTTTCAAAATGCGTATTTTAGTTTTGACTCCCAAATCTACCGCCAAACAGATGGAGCAGCAATAGGATCTTCCCTCTCACCAGCAGTCGCCAACCTGTTTATAATCTATTTTGAGAAGAAAGCCATAGAAACAGCTGACCTAAAACCTAAACTATGGATTAGATACCCCTGAAAGACTGGTAGTCGTTGGTATGGTTCATTGTAGGTGTCCTGTTCATCGTATGGTCTTTCGGTAAGGAAACTCTTCTTGGCTTTCTTGATCATATAAATTCCATTCACCAAAGAATCCAGTTCACAGTGGAATTTGAAGAAAATAACCAACTACCATTCCTCGATGTACTTGTCACCAGGACGCAAAATGGTGATCTACAACACACAGTCTACAGAAAACCAACCCATACAAACAGATACCTAAATGCTGAATCTCACCACCACCCATCACAAATTCAAGGAGTCGCTACCACATTAATCTCCAGGTCAATAAAACTAACTGACGACATCAACAGAGAGAATGAAATTAGCAACATAAGAAACGCCCTTAGACAAAATGGCTATAAACCTAGCATGATAAGAAGAGCTATCAATCAACAGACTAACGTGCAGCCAAGGAATGAAGACCCTTTAGACAGCAAGTTAAAAACTGTTCTTCCATACGTCAAAGGTACCACAGATAGAATAGGTAGACTTCTCCGCAAGCACAACATTACAACAGTCTACAAACCCCAACAGACCATCGGATCCACGCTTAGAAACCCCAAGGACAAAGTAAAACTGGAAAACCAGGGAGTCTACAGCATCTCATGTGGCACCTGCCATCAAACCTTTATAGGCCAAACAAACAGAAGAATGTCTGTTAGGTTAGAGGAACATAAACTAGCCATACGGAATAAACAAATGACATCTGCACTGTTTCAACACCACCTAGAAACAGGACACAACATTGACTTTAGCAGTTGCAGGCAAGTAGCAAATATCAGCCACTACAAAACAAGGGTAATACGCGAATCCATAGAAATCCAAAAGAGTGGAGAACTCAATGTAAGGTATGATACCTTACACCTGCCTGCAGCTTGGAAAACCCTCATACCACAAAAAGAACTGAAATACCATAACCGACAACACATGACGACGCTCCACGGACTAGTGCACACATCTCTAACACGGAGCAAACACCGAAACCAACCACGAGGTACAATCTTCGATCACGCAACCGTATAAAAGGAACCAGCATAAAGAAAATTATTATTTTTTTAATTGACCGAAAAATTGAATTTTCCACTGAATTTTTAAGCGGAAAATGCTATTTTACAGGACTAATTTACTTTCCGGTCCCTAGTTTACTTTCCGGTCTCTCATTTAGTTTCCGGTCCCTGATATCAAAAATCCTGTTAGCCATGACAAAAATTGTCAGAGTTCAATTGTTACTATTTGACAGTTCAAGATATTGTAAAGTAAAGAAAGCATCATTTTGCCAAAATGGAGTCAGACATGGAAAATCCAGATGAAATAATTGAAGTAGCCTTGCCTTATTGTCGTTTAAATATAACACTAAAAATTTACACAGTTTTTTTCCGGTCAATTAAAAAAAAATATGTACGATACTCGACCGGAAATAATTTTTACGGGTCTCCTCAAAACTACAGGACTCGCCTACGGTTCGCCCTGTAAATGTTTTCGTCGACCCGTAAAATACCATTTTCCGGTCTAGTAACGTAAATAGCTATTGTTTTGTTTTATTATATAATAGATGACTTAAAAAAGTCATAAATGTTAGTTTTGTTTTAAAAATTGATTGGTTAGATTAACGAAAACTTTTGTTGTACGTACTTAAGTGTATTGTTTTATAAAATTTTAATTTGTTAATGTTAATTTTAAACTGAAAAAATACGTTAAATGTTCTGTATTGGTTTTAGGCTTGAAAAAGTACAATAAAATGTGCGAAACGTCGTAAAAAAAAGAGTTGTTATTCATAGACCGATAACCTATTCCCAAGAAAAATAAGACAATTTTATATATATATAATAATAATAATGATAATTTATTTGTTCCAAAAACAGCACAAAAATACAAAATACCTCACAAGAAGTGTAGAACGTGTCACTTATTGAAATTTAAAAAACTTAAGCCTAAAATATTTAGAAACAATGTTTGATACAGTAAAAAATAAATTAAAATTTAAAATTCATACAGTCAGAATATTACAGGAATGTTGAAAAAACTCTCTCACCTCATAAAATGGGGTTTTTAATAAGAATGCTTTAATTTTTTCATGAGTATTTTTTCAGGCAGCAGTCTAGCTTCAGTCGGTACTTTATTCCAGATTTTGAGAAGGCTGTAGTGCACGTTTTTTTGAGCATAGGTACAATTTGTTTTATCCAATAAAAAACATTTTTTGTTCTTGTACTATAATTGTGCTTTTTTTGTTATTTTCAAATAATGATTTATTTTGTATTATATATTTTATTGATTCAAATATATAGAGATTAACAACTGTAAAGAGTTTTTTATCTTTAAATAATGGTCTACAGCTCTCTCTAGTTAACAATTTAAAAATAGTTCTTAAACATCTTTTCTCTGTAGAATCTGCACTCGCCCAGTATCAACCGAGTTTCATCAAAAAACAATTCCATAGCGTATTCGTGACATAATTTGTGCATGATAGACATTTAAAGCCGCATTTACCCCAATCTCGCTCGATAATATCTTTAGAGCGTAGCATATACTCTCAATAATACACCCGAGAGTTCATCTATGTGGGCTGTCCATGCAGTCTAGCCTCTGATCGATTGTCATTCCAAGGAATGACACCTTGTTTGTAGTTTCTAGATTCTCATCATTATAATGATATGAAGTTGTGCTACTTGCCCTAGCACAGAATCTTATTATTTGTGTTTTATCCACATTCATTACTAGATTATTTTCTGAAAACCATAGCTTTAAATTATCAAGCGATTTCTCAAGTTGCCGCTCGGCGCCATTTTCAGTCACCTTACTAATTATAACTGAGGTATTATCGGCATACATCACCACTTTATCTTCTATAACAGATGGTAATTCGTTAGTGTACAACATGTATAGGAGGGGCCCCATTAATATAGAACCTTGGGAACACCTTTCGTAATGAGGGACATGTCCGATTTAATCTGATTACCTATGTTATTCTTTTCTACTACACATTGTCTTCTGTTTTTCAGATATGATATTAACAATTTTTGTGCTATACCCCGAATGCCATATTTTTCCATCTTCTGTATGAGAATGGAGTGATCAACGCTGTCAAAAGCTTTTGATAGATCTAATAAAACCGCCAAAGTATATGTTTATTTTCATTCATCGATTCTAATATTTTTCGTCACGGCTGAATAAACAGCATGTATTGTATATATATATACCGGGTGATGCATCGCCGGGCGGGACATAGGAAATTCCATGTAATTTTTAATGGGGTCAATTATTGGCTCGCCTAATTATGTTAGAGAAAAATTCTATTAAAGTTCTTTCTTTGCCTTCTATATGTATATTGTTTTATTATTTAATATTCTATATTAACGAAACGTTAAAATAAAAATAGTATTTTATAAAGAAAATTTTGTTTTATCTGGCCTTTAAATGTAAAAAGGAAAACAGTTTTATTACTAGATTTTATACGAAAAAGAATTAATTATAAAACGAAAAATGGTTCTTGCAAAATAGCAATAATCATACAAAAACACAGGTTTTTATATGATTGTTCTTCAATATATGAGGGGCCCAGTTCCAAAGTGTACAATCTCCGTCTATCTTATTTAAGGACGTTCTTTAAAAAACACTTTTCTTATCTTATTTTTTAACTTCAATTACACATACTTTAAAAGTGTTCTCTATATACATAGGTTTTTTTAATAGGATTTTTTTAAAAAACTGCGAATTAATAATAGAGGATATAGCAAATGTTATTCTCAAAAAAAAACCCTCGAGCGGTAGGTACTCGTTTTATTATGAACAATTTTAAAAGTTAGGTAGGTACTTTATCCGATTTTAACCTATTCTGTCATAAACTGATGAGTAAAAGATGATGAATTAAGTTTTTGCTAAAATTTGTCACACAAGAATGCTTGTGTAAACATACAGTTTATTTATTATCCTGCTATGAAAAGTTGCGCCACAAAAGTGTACATGTGTGCGAGTACCTTAAGATGTGTCGACGTCTCTTGACAATTTAATTATCGCACTACTTCTTGGGAACGTCCTTAATACAAGGATGAGATAATTAATCGTCCCAGTACCTAGTTATATTTTTCAGTACTGATTTAAAATAAAAATCTTGTAGTAATTTATCATGAGTATACCGGATCAACTAAATAACATAACACATAGGCAATGTAAGGAAAAGAGACAAATATAAATTTTAGACGAAGAACCAATTCTAAAACGGTATTTACCAATCGGTTAGGTTGACGTTTATACAATGCATGGACGTAGCAGGATTTGGTTTAGGGGAGGAGCAGGCAGAAGTAATATACCGGGTGTTTCTCAAAATTGGATCCCCGGTATATTCAGAGCCGTTTCTGGTGGAGGTGCAGCAGGGACATTTGCACGGGGTGAAAGGAGGGGACCTTTTTTTGTTTTTTGTTCTTTAAAAAATGTTTAGCGAACAATATTTTTTCACCAGGGGAGGGGGCAATTAGTGTTTCTGCACTGGGTAAAATTTGCAAAATTATGGTCATAACTTTTGTTACAAACGATACATTATTAATTTATTAGGTTGTTTCTAGAAAAGTCCTACTTAAAAAGCGCTTTTAATGTGATACTTAAATGTGCAAAACCGAGTGCTCCCTTGAGCCAGCCTCGTTATATATTTATTATACAGGGTTTTTCTTATGCGGTAAAAAAATTAAGGATATATTCCCGAACTAATGCTTTG
>JACEGR010010681.1:0-18037 GCA_014170235.1 Listronotus bonariensis
TTGTATCTATAGCTAACGCGGCGTTAAAAAGCTTGGATTTCTTTTCCGAGCCAAAAAGTATTCTTCTCCTTCCAATTTTTACACTTTGTATGTGTCCCAAATTCGACCCCTCTCTGGCATATTGTTCTCATGTCTGGGAAATGGCATCTTCTACAACCCTAAGCATTCTTGATGCCATTCAAAGAAAAGCTGTTCGTCTTATTAATGATCCTTTACTTACTCAAAGACTTCCTTCTCTTGCCCATCGTCGAGCTGTGGGAGATCTATCGCTCTTTTATAGATAGTTTTACGGCTTCTGCTCCGACGAATTATCCAGTATCCTCCTCTTGCAGATCCCAACAGAGAAACTCGTGGTGCCGCACGTATGCATCCCTATACGGTCCAATTGGACAGGCCCCGAACTTCCCATTTCGTTCGTTCTTTTATCCCTAGAGTTTCTAGACTGACTAACCTACTGCCAGCGAAGGTCTTTCCTTCTCCCCCAAATCTTTAATGTTTTAAGTCCCGTGTGAACAAACTTTCTCTTAGCTTGCTTAAGACACCCACGGTACGTTAGTATATACTTTCCAATGTGTAGTAAATGGGTAAAAATTAATGGCTTGCCTTTTTTAATTACGAAATTTTATGTTTTTGTAGGGTTTAAAAATTTGACATTAAGAAATATTAAAATAAAAATAAATGTTTGTTTTTACCAAAGTTTCAACTTTTGAAGAAGAGTAAATTATTGTTACTAACACTTGCGTAAAGTTTCTTTTCTCCACTTAAAGCTTATCCAAACTACACTTTGCGTCGTTCTCTCAGTATCACCAATAAAGACACATATTTATACATAACAGATCAGCTAAATAACTTAATACATAGGCAATGTGAGAAAAACAGATAGTCTAACGTGAATACCCGCATGTAAACATTTTGCATTGGATGAGTCACATACATCCTTTGTTGTTGCTCTACTGGCTGATATTCCAATACCTATTTGCTTAACCATTATAGGAAAAGCAATTGCACTGGGTTTATATTGTTGTCAAATACTTTTATTCTAAACCAGCCCAACCGTACCCACTTAGTTGGCCGTTAATTATATTTTTCTCCGAACTTTTTGTTTATTCATAATAAAATATAGCCCACAGAATTCCTAAATAGTGTAGCTTTCTGATTGTGAAAGATTTTTTATGATCAGTTTAGTATCACTGAAAATTAATCAAAGTTACAAAGTTTACCTCTTTATTTATAATATTAGTATACCTGAATATCGAAGAAAAATCTACTAAAAACAGGTATATTCATTGCTTTTCTTCTATCTATTTTTATAAAAAAAAGAAAACTGCCACCGCAGGGGATTGAACTAGGGCCACCCGCGCAACAGGCGAGCATTCCAGCCCCTGGACCACCGGTGCTTACACATACACATGCATTTATAATATTAGTATAAATTGATAAATATATGTCATTATTTTTCTCTAAGATTTTGCTTAATCATTATAAGAATATAGCCTATAACTCTTCTGAATAGTGTAGCTTTCTATTTGTGAAGGAAGTAGTTTTTATGATCGGTTTAGTATTTTTCGAAGATTAGCGGCTACAAACTTTGGTAATTTTCTAGAAACCTGCGGCAACTCCGATTTTGACGAAATTTGGTATACGGGGGTTTTTGGTTCGCTGATCACGAATCTGAAGAATTTTGGCGGAAACGTTTCGTTCTTGAGATATTCGTCATCAGACGTGAAATTCAAACTAATCCTGTTTTTACATTACTCCTCCTTCTTTTGCACACAATTCTTGATTAAAAGCTAAAGTGGCACACAATATTTGTATTTTGACCTTTTAAAACCCCACGTTTTTACGTATTTTACATTATTTTTGCATAAAATTGCATAGCTATACTTTGAATCCTTTCAATCCCAGTGTGCCATGAAGCCCTATGTGTATGTATGGTTGCCGCATTATCAAAGAAAAGCCACGCAATTTAATGCAAAAATAATGTAAAAAACGTAGAAAAACGGGGTTTAAAAGGTGAAAAATCAAATATTTTGTGACACTTTAGCTTTAAATCAAGAATTCTGTGCAAAAAGAAGGGGGAATATAGTGAAAATAAGCTTAGTTCAAATTTAAACTTTGATGATGAATATCTCGAGAACGAAACGTTTCCACCAAAAAATCTTTCAGATTCGTGATCAGCGCCCCAAATAACCCCGTATACCAAATTTCGTTAAAATCAGGTTGCCGCAGGTTTCTAGAAAATTACCCAAACTTTACCTCTTTATATTATTAATTTAGATATATATGTCTATATTTACATACTTCTTTAAACAAACCACCCCCATTTTACTAAAAACCCAAGAAAAATTTAAACACTCGGCAACAATGTTTAGGAAAATTTTGCATACAGTTATCTGGTTTAAATGACTCCGAATACGAGGCATAAAAATAAAATTGGTTATAAATGCGGCAATAAATTGCAATTACACACATGATTTGACTGCATAAATGCCTACTCTGTATTTTAGGCCGTAATTATTATTATGGGTGTCATAAAAATTATTTTGGAAATCCGGTCGGTGGTCGATTTTCGGTAATTATATGATGTACGGATTTTTGTTATGTCTGGGGTAATTTGAAGCATGAATATTAACATTAATAAGGCAAAATACCTACAGAATAAGATCCACAGACTTTTTTTACCCGCGTGGTCAAAGTAGTTACTTTGCGCACCAGCTTGCTGCGTTAAGATTAACTTACTTTGCTTACGTTCCGAAATGCAATTGGTTGTCAGAGCAACAACACATAAACGTCAACACTGACAAATGCTATTTGACTTTGACAAATATTAGAATAAAGATAAATAATTTTTTTTTTAAAGAATTTATGGTTTCTGTCCGTTACTTTGTGACCGTACATTTTAAATTAATAAAACAAAACAAAAATATATACTTTGTTCATAGTCACTTTAATTGAATATTTAGCCGTGACAGCTGTTTCGTAGTACAACTACATTTTCAAACGTCAAAATTTTTTTTTACTTTTCTAAAACACTCATAGAAAGAATATTGTTTCCAACACTTGCGCAAAGTGTCATTTTTGCACTAACCAAACGATTCTACAACAAAAAATAAGAAAAAAACTTCCTTTAGGGTTTGGTCCAGCAGAATGTTGGAAACATGTTAGCAACAATCGTAAAACGCAGAAATTGTTACAAACATTAGTTAGAAATGTTTGCAATAGTTTTCTGCTGGAACAAAAAATAAACAAGGCGTGCATACTGCTTATACGTCAATACAAGAAAGGTTATGTTAACGATTTGTCAGTAATGTTTGAAGAAAGTTTACAAACTTTTCAAACAGTTTCCAACATGTTTCCAACATCCTAAAACTACTGCTGGAACAACAAACAATTGTATAATGTTACAAACATGGCACTGCTGGAACGACAAATTTGACGTGCGCAGAATCCAAACGGTTGCAAACATTTCTAACAGCCTGCTGGAACAAACCTAGTAACATATGTCCTAAACGTCTTAGTTTTTGAACTACGGGGTGTTAAAAATTTAAAAAAAAGTTTTTTTAAATATTTAACACACCTTAGTTCAAAAACTAAGAGGCTTGGGACCTATGTTTATATAAAGAATTACCAAGTAAAGTTTGTCGGTTGAGTTACTGGACTGCGGTATGTATGTAGGTAATTTGATTGAAATTGATGAAAACTTTGATGTCTATTGGTGCCTAAACGGTGAGGTTTATCGACTTTAATAAAGAGTACCTTATTTTTAAAGTTTTTGATTGTCTATAAAATGGCGCCCCCAGTTTAGCGATATCTGTCAAAATAAAAAGTTATGATGTAAATAAATTTTAAGTTTTAGGTAAAGTGCCCTCTGGCGGTATTTAAAAAAGTACTTTTATCTTAAAATTTTAGAATCTGCAAAGCTCGATTTGTGTGCCAAATATCAACTGGATTGGTTAAAAAATAAATGCAATATGGCAAAAAAACCAAAATAAAAATTGACCTTTGACGGCTTGTAACTCGAAAACGAATGACATTTTGACAAAAATTTATATGAAGCTCTACCCTTATTTTGTCAAGTAGAATCACCCCCTTAAGTTTCGTGATCGATTTTTGAATCACCCTGTATAGTAGGTACTTTAAATGTTTACCTTAGAGAGATATAAAGTTTCTTTACCAAATCTCCCCACTGAATAAATAGTTAGTAGGCAATATTAGCTCTCGTAGAGACGCCATTAAGTTTGAGATTTATTCAAATGCTTTTCTTATACGCATTTTCAAACTTGGGTACATTTCTTGGTCGTTTACTTTGACACTAACTGCGTTATATTATGTAAATATCTAAAATATGTTTTTCTGCTCTTTTTCAATGTAACATATAAACCTTTTTGCGATGTTTGTGTTATACAATTAACAACTTAAAATATAATAAAGCAGGATAATTATTTTCTGCTTAGCTCTAGTATGTTCTTAAATTTTATTAATGTATTTTTTTATTTTAAAGTAATACTATTTTTACTTTTCTTAATGCCTTGTCATTTAAAAAATTTTACCATACGATTTATTCAATGAAATAAATTAAATATTTCCAAAGGGTATAGGTTTATGAAAACCCTAAATAGTAAGTCTAACCAAAACATTTTTTTACACCCTGTATCTTTAATAATACTAATTTTTTGAACTTCCATTGCCTTTTATTTTTTTAACTGATACACCATGCTTCGGACGGTGTCTAACTCCAATCGTTTTCAAGTGATAACTAAAAGCCCTGTATCTTTTATAATATTTGTTTTGTTAAATCCCAATATTTTCACTTAAGGAATTTGTGGTTTCTCTATATACCAATAATAATTAGCAGATGCTATGATGGGTCAAAAACACGACTATTTTTATTTTGACTTCTGCAGCAGAACTCCGTAAAGTTCTTTTTTATTTTGATTTTTTTAACTTAAATAATTATTGACAATTACGTTTTTACTATTTCCATTGGAAATTAAAGGCTATACAAAAAAATGTCTTTTATACTATTTAAAAAAAAAAATCTAACCATTTTAAAGATATTTAAGGTTAAAGATTAAATCGTTTTAAGAAATATACTTGTTTTGTTTTTAATTTTGTAACTTAAATAATAAGAGCCCTTTTTTGTAGTCCGTATAATGCTATTCACCACGACGCGATACAGCCTCACTGATGAGTTCCTGTAAGGCAGGCAAAACCGATCTGGGAAGAGAGTCGTGGTGGATAACATAGAAAAGCAGAATGTTTTTTTTAACTGTCTTTAAAGGGAGTAAAATACTTTGTATAATATACCAAGACAGTAGGCAATTTTTTCCCTTGTGCTTTTAACATACATAGCAAACCTGCTACAATTGATGCTCGTATTTACTGAATGCGATTTCTAGTAGAGCATCAACGGCAGGATTTAATATCCTAATGCTGGACAATGAAACTTGTCTAATAAGTAGACGCTGGTTTTCTATACTATTCACCACGACTCGATACAGCCTCACTGATGAGTTCCTGTAAGGCAGGCGAAACCGGTCTGGGGAGAGAGTCGTTGTGGATAGCATAGAAAAGCAGGATATTTTCTTTGGAGTAACTGGTCCTAACAATTTGTCCATTGTATTTATCTCTTTCTGGTTTAACGCAAGTTCCAATAAATATGTCTTTGTCTTTCATCATGGCAGGCTATCGTAGATGGAGCAATCATCGCTTTGCCCTGGTTGCCAAGTTGTTTACAATTTCTGCATGTAAACTTTAATGTCCTTTTTTGGCTCACATCTAATTAAGAGAAAGAAAATATACCATGAATCGAATATTTTTAACTTGACAAACGTTGCCGCAGGCAGTCACGCCGAAATGTTAATCGATATTTGTGTTTGATATTTTTCAATGGCCGATTTGTTTGGACAGTTTGTTTACATTTTCTGTGATTTATTGTGTGTTTCTGTGGTTTTTTACCTTTAATTGGACTTTGAATATTGACTTTTATTAGTGATCACAGTGTATATATTAAATTTGTGCTTTTCAACAGATAATTTAAGGTAATATTGACATGGTTATCTGTAAGAAAAATCTTTATAAAAACCAAATAAATGACATTTTTAATTAGGTGTGTGTAATTATTGAACTAAACCCCAATATTTTATATTAATAGGAAACAAAAACAAGTACCTAACATTAAGGGCAAAAATAGCACAGCTATATAATTTGAATTTGGCGGGCAAACGATAAAGTCGACTCACGCGCCATCTGCGTTTACCTTCCTTGAAGACAGACAAGGAAGGCCCAGCAGCTATCTCTCTCTCGGATAATTTATTTACATTTAGTTGCAGAAAAATCTCTTGTTTTTATATTTCCGGCAACGTAAAACATATTTTCTGAAAATTTTTCTTTTGTATTATGTATATTTTTATTAGAACTTTTCCCCTTTTGGACCCAACAAACAAGAAACACACGAGATTCCCATGCTGGATTTACCTTTTTTTCTTCCATTTTATCAATTTTTCCATTTCCATGTGGAGATCCTTAGAGAGCCCACTACTTATTTTCCATGGCGTAACTTGATTGACCCACTTCAAAGAAATGAAAAAAACAAACAACATTCTAAAAACTACGAGTTTCTAATATAAATAAACGCAAATTTTACGTGTTTTTTTTAAATATTTTTTGATTTGGTGTTATACTGCTTACAAATTAATAATCTCTACGCGATGTTATTTTTTTATTGTACAAATAGTTAATAGAGAATAATTGCAAGTTGCCTTATTAAGCTCGGGAATTATTAATACCGGCCTAATTTAAATAGTGCTTCTACCCATAATTTAGAGTTATTGCAAATCATGTTGACAGTACCATTAACCTAAAAAAAGGGGAAAAATGTTTAGTAGATTTTCTTTATTGTTTTGTGTTGTAGGGTTTGTTTAACACAATTACAAAAATACATTTGAAAAAGCAAGGTTTTAAGTATTTTTACTTCTAAAAACTTTTCGATTTTGTGCTCGGCAGCCGTTTGGTTAGACGAACACTTCCGAAGTTAAAATAAGACCAAAATAAGGCACGACCTAAAATCGACATAAAGCCAGGCACTATACTTATTAAGGGAGTCCTTATCCCACCATGCATCTGCGCAAGCTCAGATGTCAAAATAAGGCCGGTATTATTAGTGCCTGGCCTTATTTTACTGTGCAATAACTCTTTAATATCTGCGATTTAGAGTAACCTCCTCTGTCAGAACCTTTTTGAACTTTATGGTGCACTCTTAACATTCGTTTGTCATATTTTTATAATTTATTGAATAAATAAAATAAAAAACAAATAGAAAAAGTCAGTCCGAAACTAGTGTTTTTTAAGTGTTTTAGTGGCTGTCATCATGGCTTTTATTTAAAAAAATTCAATAAAGAAAAACTGGTGCACAAAGTTTGTTTTGCCAGGGTCGATCACGGAAACTTAAGGGGGTGATTCTACTTGACAAAATAAGGGTAGAGCTTCATATATATTTTTTTCATAATGTCGTTCGTTTCTCGAGTTACAAGCCGTCAAAGTTCAATTTTTATTTCGGTTTTTTCGCCATGTTGCATTTATTTTTTACCAATCCAGTCGATATTTGGCACACAAATCGAGCTTTGCGGATGCGCAAGTATTCCGTACGTCAACACGGAACCTTTAAATACCAAATTCAGAGGGCACTTTAACAAACTTAAAATTCATTTACGTCAGAACTTTTTTTTTTTTGACAGATATCGCAAAGCTGGGGGCACCATTTTATAGACAATCAAAAACTTAAAAAATAATGGTACTTTTTATTAAAGTCGATAAACCTCACCGTTTAGACACCAATACCGATCCTGGGACACACTGTATATGGAAGCGGCGCTCTAACCCAGCCTGTCAATGTCAAATGTTTCCGAGTGTCGGACTGGGCAAATGCGGTACTTTTTTGTCGGACAAGTTTACCACAATGTTTTACAAGCAAATTTTTAAACATTGTGCCAAAAATCGTAAGGGCTACAGTCCACGAAACCCGCCCAATCCGATACTTGAAACATGTCAATGTTGAGTCCTATGGTACGTAGTACGTAGTGTGTGGGACCGGCTTAATAATAATCCAGCTTTAAACTAAAAACCTGCGAAATGCTGGTCCAAAACTGAAAACTCCGCGAAGTACACTTTTCACCCGGCAACTTTGAACGTTTGTATTTTATAATCTAATAAAGTGGCGACATACATCATTCGGTGCGCAAAGTGCGACACTTGGATTACCTTCGGAGGTGCAAAAGTTCTGAAATATCGCCCTCCGCATTACGTGAGTTTTTGGATAAATGCGAAGAGTTAAGATGAAGAGTTTTGCCAGCGATATCTATAATGTTGGTAGATTGTAAAAATTATAGTATGTACCAGGTGTCAAGATTAAAAATAGCTCCTTTATTAGTTTTTATTGAAATTAGATATTGAAAAAAATAGTTGTTGGGCTAATTCTGTAGCCTAAAATACAGGTGTTACAGAATAAAAAACGGAAGCAGCTTCTACATTAAAAAATATAAAAAAATGTTTATAAAAGCATGGGTCTGCAAATTTTCTCTTTTCGAGATACATGTCTACGTAAACTTTTTTTCCTATTTTTAATAGTAGAATCTGCCCCTAAATTTTCTTAACACTCTGTATATTTAAGCAGTAAAATAAAATTTATAAATCGCGATCAAAAGAAAGTTTGTAAAAAGAAAAGCTCTATTGAAAACGAAATTGCGAATCAAACTGTTAAAGTAAACACTTGGTTCACGGGTCCTCAAAAGGGAAAATCCTAGACATATATCGGATGTTTTTATTTCTTTTCTTACGTTTTAGGAGCATTGGAAATCAGTGGAAAAACATACAGGGTGCGTTGTTTAGAACTAACAATGGCTATATTTTTCAAACCAAAGCAAGTATAAAAAAATACCGTTTTTATAAAATCCGGGGGAATATAATAGCTATTTATGTATCAAGGGCGTTACTAGGACTATAATGCCCTGAAGGTCGAAATTTCGACCTGATGGGCATTATAGTCCAGTAAAGCCCGTGGTGCTACTACAATGCTTTATGTTTTGCCCAAAAGAGTTTTTCAATGACTAATTACATTATTTATTCGCAATATAAAAAATAAGTTGCACCTGTACCTGTATACGTAAGTAGATAATGACTGGTGTTAAGTTTGACTTCGATGTTTCTATCAGTTAGTCAGTGGGCATTTTTTATTTAACGATTTGCTCAAAATGGAATAAATTCCACAAAATATAAGAGAAAAGGCCATAAAAGCGACCGAAAATCTTTTGCCAGTTGAATCAAGGCAACAGTATGATCGGGAGTATGGCATATTTGGTATTTGGAAAGATGCGAACGCAATTCTTCAAATAACCAAAACCGTATTAATGGCATATTTTCAGGAACTGGTATGTTATTGATTTTATTTTAATACATATGTTTAACAAACTTTATTATTTTTAATCGGAAAAATACAGTCCGAACTCTCTCTGGACCAAGTATTCCACCCTAAGGTCTACGTTGATGGTCTATGAAAATATAGACATTTCTGCAATACCATCGTCTCATATCTCATAAAAATTATTTTTGTATAA
Source organism: Listronotus bonariensis (assembly GCA_014170235.1). Lineage (NCBI taxonomy): Eukaryota > Metazoa > Arthropoda > Insecta > Coleoptera > Curculionidae > Listronotus > Listronotus bonariensis. The sequence goes on from JACEGR010010681.1 coordinate 9,612, forward strand.
ACTTGATCTTTATTGTGAGAGAAATAAAATTGGATAAGCAATAAAATTTCCATATTAGCGCATTAGGGCATTATAAGCGGGCATTATCATAATGCCCGCTTATAATGCCCTAGGTGTGATAGCAGGTAATATTGCTACCATAACACATTCTGTTTCTAAGGTATTACAGATCAATAATAGATGGGTAAAACATAAATAACGATTTTTCAAAACACCTTGGACAACCCTTAAGCTGCACCCCCAGTCTCTTAAAAATCATAAATGGCATTCCCTCTTTAAAAGCTTATTAAAAATGCTTTTTGTTGGTCGTAAAAAGTTGGGGAAAAATCAAATACTACCCTTAAATTTTGAAAAAATCATATACCAGAAAATATCCAAATAAATTATCATAAAATTAACTAAAAATTACTAATAAATTAAAATAATACTTTCTGTTAAGCTAACCCGACCCCATAAAGAGTTCTGTTTAGTTCTGTTAGTTCTCTTTCTATATTTTGTCGAGAAAAAAGTAATAGCAACTGGTAGCTGTTGTTCAGCGCTTGTGCATCAGAACTAACTAGTACCAGTACTTTATAACTTGATAGAAAAGAAATTTCCCTAAATTGCCATATGATTTGCATTGCATAGAAAGGAAAATTCTTCTCTATCGATTTACAGAGTGCGGGAGCAGAACGTCTTATGGGGGCGGGTTAGCTTAACAGAGGTATAATTTTATATTTATTTAATATTACTTTTTTCTGGTATTCTTAATGAATATTAAAGTATGATTTTTCTAAAATTCTAAGAAAATTATTTGATTATAACCCAACTTCTTATACAAAGCATTTTTCATAAGCTTTCCAGAGAGGTGTCACTTAATCAAATCAAATCAAATCAAATCATTTATTGATGTTAACATACATATAGTATTTACACAAGTCATGGGGTATAAAAAAAATGTTTCGTTAATTAAAAATCTTCTAAATCTAAATTAATAACACATACTTTACTGGCAAAAACACTATAAACACAAATAAAAATCCTAAAAAAAACATTTATACATAAAGAAATACAATATTAAAAACATAATATGGCTACCATATACAATTTAAAAATTCATCTACTGAGTAAAATGCACCACTGATAAGGAAAGACTTTACTTTATTCCTGAATACTATAGTTGGTAGTTGTTTTATATTTTCGGGCACTTTATTGTAAAAATGAATACCTAGATGATTAGGACCATTCTGGCAACATTTCAACCTCCAACAATTTAATACCAAATTTTGTTTATTTCTAGTGTCGTGGTTATGTACTGAGTCATGACTTTTATACCTAGCGATGTTCGTTTTAACATAGCATATAGTTTCTAGTATGAAAAGCGATGGAATTGTTAATATGTTATTAAGTTTAAAGGCCTCTTTGCAGTCATCCCTATATCCCAGGCCCGCAACTATTCTAACAGCCCTTCTTTGCAAACGAAAAACCCTCCCCGCCCCCGTAGCATGACCCCAGGCAACTATCGCATAACTCATGCGCGAGTGACAGAGAGAGAAGTACGCCTGCCGAAGGACATTCCGAGACACACACTCAGCCAGGTTACGTAAGATGTATATATTTTTACAAATTTTTTGAGAGAGCTGATCTGTGTGCGTGTCCCAACGCAGTCGGGAGTCCAAACTGACACCAAGAAACGTCACAGACTTCACCATGTCAGCTTCCGGTATTTCTCGTGTAGAAAAACCGTTGACTGCGTCTTCTCCACGTTAAGAAAGAGTAAATTTGAACCAAACCAAGCTTCAGCCATTCCCTGTGCCTCCCCCGACCTGGACTTAGCCTCATCAGATCTTTATGCTCATTGATTATGGTAGTATCATCCGCGAAAAGAGTGTACCGTTATGTTTAATTTTAGTGATATAAATATACTCATAATATTTTTTTCTGTAAAAATTGATCAGGTCATTCACTAAATTTACTTTGATTGGATTTTGGAGCGGTTTTATAAACAGATTTAAACTGTACTTTCGAGCTTATTTCATATCCCATTTAGTGTCCTAAAATCCGTGAAATAAAATGGGGACCCACGGGGAATATAAGATTTATGTTTAGTGAGGTTTAGCTGTTTACAGATTTATCGAATCAACTTTAAAGAGAAGGTACTTAACATGCTTTTGTTTATAAATGATTTACCATAGGGAAATTATGTGTTTATTATGATTTTTAGTTATAACCAATTGCTTCTCCTTTATTCAAAAGCAAATTTCTTGTAAACCGTTTGTTATATCACAAAAATACAAATGGATTTTTCCCTTTTTGGCCAAATACCTGTTTAAAGGCTAAAAGTAATGGCGGTGTACAAATTTTTGTGAGATTTGATGCAAAAATGTAGCCCCAGTTCAAAATAATCCTTTTTTTACATAATTTTGCTTGCTGTATCTCGAAGGCCTGGATTTTGGAACGTAAAAAAAAGCGTATTTTGACCTTAAAAATACACCAACAAATATTTGTGGCGAATTTAAAACCCCCAGTATGAATAAAAAAAAGTTAGGGTATATAAAAGTACCATCGTGCCCAAAAAAACTGGGATGACAAAATCTAGTATCATCTCCTGATCTATTAGAATATTATGTTTTGATTTTGTCAAGGCAATGTAATTTTGTGAAAGTCACGTCAAAAAATTTCAAAATTTAGGAAATTCGATTTTATATGTATAGACTAGGAGATACTTCCCTACTTGAATTTTAATGTCCCACTTTTTTTTGGGTACGATGGCACAATACACACCGAGGTGAAAAGTGTTTCATAACTGTCAATAAAAAAAGGATGGTTTTCATAGGCGCGGAGCATCCAACCGTTTCTCGCGACAGTTATAAAACTTTTCACCAAGGTTTGTATACTATTTAATTTGCATGTTTGCATGCATACATGTTTTTTTTAAGTTCTTTATATATATTTTTTTAATCAAAAATATATTAACCTAACAACATTATTTGTTAAATAATTTCTTATTCAGTCATTTATTATTACGCGTAAAAGTATCACAGAGATGTCTAAAATACCAGACAAGATGTCAAGTTGGCTAACTTTTAAATTTTTGCGAATTTTGCAAAAGAATAGAAAAGGAGAGAGAAACAATCTCTAATCAAAAAGTGGCACAGTTTGAACCACGATTTACGGGTCTACAAGTCATGCGCATGAAGAAAATTGGCAATATTTGTGCAATGCGCAGCGCATGATACAAAAGCCAGCTGTGTTCAGTTCACAGCCACACTAGGTAAAGTTTGAAAAATATTGACTTGATCATATTAAACCACACACAAAGTTATTACGTTGGAAGTGCGTAATGGCTATTTTTTTACCTAATAATTTAATATAAACCCATATTTCCTTACAGAATCATAATTTTACACAAAAATAAAATGAAAATTTAACATTGCTAATCGGTGGCTTACCATGTCACTAGCTACAGGTGTGTGCCATTTTTCAATGGGTTGGTATATGACAACTTTCTTTTCTGACTCTTTGTTTGACCTCCGGACAGTGCGGACGTGCGTAGAGCACTACAAAGTTCTTCCCGGAGTGGCGGCTGGAGGTGTCGTACGAACGTTTTTACCTTCGGGGATCAAGGAAAGATTCACGCTAAATTGACGGCATCTTTCTTCTGGATCTAAGCGCTGTGAGCGAAGATTCCTATAAGCTGATGGTATTCTGTTTGGTGGTAAACACGAGGTATTTCTCAAAAGACGGGAAATAGATGGGCGTGCCATGGGAACTGTCAGTAGTGAAAGTGAAGGTTATACGTAACACCAGTAGCAGATCTTGGTTTGAAAGCCGACAATTTATGCATTGCATCGATTGAATTATTTGTTTCCTTTTTGGAATTTCTGGGAGCTCGATTATCCAGATTTTCCGCCGACGAAGCCCTGGAAAGCATAGTCCGGAAGGGAGAGAGTGGTGGATTGGACCTGAAGGGACCAAAACCAGGAAAAAAATAGAGAGAGAGAGAGAGAGAGAGAGAACTTTCTTGTCTCCTATTATTATTGGACTGTTGCTAGGATACTTTTACTTTCAGTCCACGGGAAAAGGAAGTAAACTCCCGTGGGCCGAAAGTAAAAGTCAGAAAAGTGACATTCCCAAACTTTTAAAAAGTCGGAAATTTCAACATTACATACATGGTTGTAAAAAAACCGTTTACCTAAAAACTTTTTCTAACTCTTAAAATATCTTACAACTCATATAGCTTTCTATTTCTCTTAAATTATCGTAAAAAGTAATAAAGAAACTTATACTTCGTATATATGTTCAAGAGTTTCCCTTTTGTGGACTCGTAAACGAAGTGTTTACCTAAACTGTTTGATTCGCAATTTCGTTTTCCGAAGATCGTTTTTTATTTCTTTTCAAGACTTTCTTTCGAAGTTTATTAGGATTTTTAAAGTTTATTTAAATAATTTGATAAAGTTAAAAGACGTTATGTTAGTAATAAAAACTAGAAAAAGGAGTATGGGAAAGATTTGGTCTCACCATCTATAGGGTGATTTAAAAATCGATCACAAAACTTAAGGGGGTGATTCTACTTGACAAAATAAGGGTAGAGCTTCATATAATTTTTTCCAAAATGTCGTTTTTGAGTTACAAGCCGTCAAAGTTCAATTTTTATTTTGTTTTTGTCGCCATATTGCATTTATTTTTTAAACAATTCAGTTAATATTTAGCACACAAATCGAGCTTTTGCAGATTCTAAAATTTTAGGACAATAATACTTTTGTCTAAAGGCTTTGTCAGAGGGCACTTTACCTTAAACTTAAAAAATTTATTTACAATACATAACTTTTTTTATTTTTTGACAGATATCGCAAAGCTGGGGGCGCCATTTTATAGATAATTAAAACTTAAAAATAAGGTAGTCTTTCTCTAGTAGTTTTAAGTTTATCGGTTGAGTTACTGGACACCCTGTATGTATGTAGGTAATTTGATTGAAATTGATAAAAACTTTGATGTCTATTGGTGCCTAAACGGTAAGGTTTATTGACCTTTAATAAAGTGTACCTTATTTTTTAAGTTTTTGATTTGTCTATGAAATGGCGCCCCCCAGCTTTGCGATTATCTATCAAAGTTAAAAGGGTATGGGATGCAAAATAAATTTTTAAGTTTATGTAAAAAGTGCCCTCTGGCGGTATTTAAAAAAAAGTACTTTTGTCTTAAAATTTTAGAATATGCAAAGCTCGACTTGTGTGCCAAATATCAACTGGATTGGTTAGACCACAAATGCAATATGGCGAAAAAACCAAAATATAAATTAAACTTTGACGGCTTGTAACTCGAAAAACGAGATGACATTTTTAAAAAAAAGTTATATGAAGCTCTGCACCCTTATTTTGTCAAGTAGAATTACCCCCTATAAGTTTACAAGTGATCGGTTTTTGAATCACCCTGTATGTTTTGTTGTCTTTTTATTTTTTTTTTCATAAAGCCGCTTTTTGCCCCTGTGTCCCCTTTACATAGAGCAACAAAAAAAAAAAAAAAAGTCATTCCCCTCCTTTTTGCGCCTATTTTATTCCAAAGCACCTTTTTCACAGATACATTATTCACTAAAAACAACAAAAATCCCTACCCGACCTAAATTTTTCAAAATTCCCCTATTACTCCCTATTTTTCATGGCGCCTTAGGAGGTAGCCTAGTCAGCCTAATGGTTAATACGCCACTGGGTCCAGGGACTAGTACCTTCTATGGGTTTTTTTGTCGATACAGTCAATTTTTTTGTTAAATTTAATGATACAATAAAATATTATGAAAGAACAATATTGTGTACTATTTTTGTTAGGAAATTCTAAAATAATACCGCATGTCAATAATTATTTAAAAACGCATCGAAAAATGTTGAATTCTGGGGTAATCATATTTTTGGTGCTGGATCATGTAAAATTTTTAAAAAATCTTTACATTGTGGTATTTTCCAGACACTGGCTGGGAAATATTTTTAAATTTCAATTGTATACTTTGGGTAAAAACCTAAATTAAAAATGCTTTGCGCTTTAAAGTTCCAAGCGTTGAAAAAATTGAGAGTCATGGATGTAGCGTGTTTACTAAAACCGTTGTATCTTCGGTAATTTTGCTTTGATTTGTCTTAAATTCTTACATAATATTGTAAATATATTCTTATTCTAAAAAATAGTAAAAAAGGTCACAAAAAAGTGTTTCTTTCCTACCTTCCCTTAAACTAGCAGATCGCCCAAAAGAAAAATAACAAAAAATGTAAATATCTATCTGCGTTTTGATAACTACCATTATATTTAGAATAGAATTAACTTTGTTAAGCTGTAAATCATATTATTCATAATATAAATTGTTACAATTTTTACATAATTAAAGTTAAATATTTTTAAGATGCGTTTGTCTAATTTAATAAATATCATAGGGATATTTTCTTTGTTAGCTGCTTACAGCAGCTGTAAGCACTTTCATTTTTTGACAAATCAATAACGTCAGTCTTACAGCAGCTCACAGCGGTTGTTAGCGACCTTGGGAGATGTCTAACCACTATCTAACAGGTAAAGATGGGGAGATATAGCCGAATTTAAGGTTAAAAGTCAAACAAAATTGATTAAATGTATTGTGAACACCTAGTATAAAAAAGAATGCATTTTGGGAATTTTAAAAATATACATTTTTCGGAATTTTAAAATAAGTATACATTTTAATTAGGTTACTTAACATTGGGAATTTTGCTAAATAAAGATATACGTGAGGTGTCAAGGTTTTAAAAGTATAAATTAAACAATTTTCTGCGTTACTTTTATAATAATAAAATAAAAACATTAAACAAACTGGGTCGCGTAGAAATGCAAAACAAACACTGGAAAATTTAATATTTAAAGAGAGAAAAGAAGTTAGAAAGAAGATGAGATAAGAAGTAGGTTGTAAGAGTGAAGTCAAGTATAAAGTTTAGTAAGTTCTGTAGGTCTAGCCCCGTAGTGGGGGGTATGCCCGTACTAAATTAAGTTAGTCAAATAAGTAAAGTTGGTTTTTAAAAAATGCAAAGTTAGTTTTAATGGTCCACCGGTCTCATTGTCCCAAGAAGATAGTTCCATATGGTACATTTGCCCCAGTGACGTCAAGTAGTATTTCAAAATGTCAACGTCACAGTATATTACTAACAATAACAATAGTATGTGTGGGAAACCATGTGAAGGATTAATTTAACTGCAATTGAAGATATTGCGCATTTTTCTTGTAAAACTGGAGTTACCATTTTTTAGTTTATATTATTATTTTTTAATGTCATTTGTCATTGGCGGTAAGCGCTTTTATTTTTTAATTCACATTTTAATGACGTCAGCTGTTAGACAAGCTTGTTAGCAGCTGTAAGACAGAAGAATAAGAAAAATATTCCTCATATTATTACCCTCATTGCTTTAACGCCGATACGTTTAACTTCAAAAACATTAACTTTAAAGACAAATTACCTTCATAGGTTTATTTATACAACTTTCCAAATGTTTTTCCGTATCACACCCGACAATCCAAAGAAAACTCTTTGTTTCTTGTTTGTAAAGGCCAACGTTATTTATTTTCTCGTGAAAATGATAAACGATGGACCATCTACCACTGTTTAAGTAATTTCTCGATGTTTCATCGGGTTCTTAGTGTTTTTTGATCGATTTGTAATTGTTTGTGTTTAGAGATCTATTAATATTTATAGAAGAATGAATTGGGAGGATGAAAAGTGAAAGAAACAAAAGAATTCGTATTTTCGGAGGTTTTCTCTTAAGGTTAGCTGCGAAGTTCTTTTCAACGTGCGCTTTCCTAGTTTATTGTAGCTAGTTTGCAATTTATATAATCGTTTATCAAATTGAAAACAAGAACATAACATTGAGAAAAATTTAAAGTTCTACAGACATTTTGCTAAAACCAGCAATAAAGGAACTTGTTAGAGGAGTTTATTTATGCACAGGGTATTACAGAATGCTGTTAACAAATTTAAGGGCAGATTGTACATTAAAAAATATAAAAAAGGTTATACAGAGTGATTCAAAAATCGATCACGAAACTTAAGGGGGTGATTCAACTTGACAAAATAAGGGTAGAGCTGCATATAATTTTTTCCAAAATGTCATTCGTTTTCGAGTTACAAGCTGACAAAGTTTTTTGGTTTTTTCGCCATATTGCATTTATTTTTTAACCAATCCAGTTGATATTTGGCACACAAATCAGACTTTGTAGATTCTAAAATTTTAAGACAAAATTACTTTTTGAAATACCGCCAGAGGGCACTTTACCTAAAACTTAAAGTTTATTTACATCATAACTTTTATTTTGACCAGATATCGCAAAGCTGGAGCGCGCATTTTATAGACAATCAAAACTTAAGAAATAAGGTACTTCTTTATTAACGTCGATCATTACCTCACCGTTTAGGCCACCAATAGACATCAAAGTTTTCATCAAT
>JACEGR010010682.1:0-18033 GCA_014170235.1 Listronotus bonariensis
TTTACATTTTTGCCGTTGAACTTATTAGAGTCAAAATTTCTAAAATGTATTAAGTGTTCCATTAAAAAAATACTTTATACCATAAATTCTGTTATAAAGACACCTTGTATAATAACTAGTCTCTCTTAATAAAATAATTGTATCCAAATAAAAATTTTCAATTCAAAGTTTATTTTTGTATCTTATTAAGAACAAATGAGTCGCTCAGGAGCAGAGTGGCCCAAGTGCAAAAAAGGAGTTTTGAGATAATTCACATTGAAAATTTTCATAAAAAATCAAATGGAAATTTTTATTAGAAAAAATTTATTTATTATAAGTTTACAACATTGATAATAATGATATGGCACATAAAATCATATTGGAACAAGATACATTGAAAAAACATCGTTTTTTAATAAAAAAAAACACTTGGGCCACACTGCCCTTTAAAATTAATTAAAAAAAAACAAATTATGACACTTGAGCCTCAACGTCTTGACCTTGTGGCACAATATCTTCATCAACAGCATTTTCACTCGTGGACAAACTGTTATAAAATTCATGGGCGATTGGGGGTATGTAGAACAGAAGTCTTGAAGGTCTTTGTACTTCAATTTTTCGATGGGTCGGCCCGTGGGATACAAAACATCTAACTGGAACGCATCCTGTTTCATCTGTTGAAGCTCTTACGTTTTTTCGTAACATTCACATTGTAGAAAAGAGTAGCATCATAATTTGAATATTTAAAATAAATGTTAAAAGGTTCCTCGGACTTAACCTTCAGCCACTGAATTTTTAGCCATTCGACTTTTACATTTTCTTCTCCTTTTTCGATTAGTCAGAAGTTTTTCCAAATTCACTGTACTTTTGAAGTCTTCATTTCTCATCTTCACTACTTCAAATTTATTGTTTTTTTGGCACTTAAAATTACTTTAATCCAATCATCTGGCAAAAAAATGTCTTTGAAGTAACGTTTTTGCTTTTCAATCATGCCAAAATCTTGGTCACATGGCAAGTAGGAATGGCCTGAAACAAGAAATTTGTGATTGATAACTTTTGGACTGAAGTTATCAGAATAAGCCATGTACGCACAAATTGCAGCCATTTTTATATTTCTATTCTGGCCTCCACACTGGTCGCTGTACATAATAAAATTGGGAGTTTTTACATAATTTTTGACATAATGCATGATACATGAGCCTATTTCTTGAGGTCCACGTGAGGCCATTCCCTCATGCCAGACGTACATGTGTGCTTGATTTGTAGATAGGTTATGAATACCCAAACAATATGTCCATAACTGCCTCTTGTAGTAGGCCACCCCTGTGGAAATGTCTTCATAAGATCAAATGCAATGGTCGTTGTGGATTGGGGATCTTCTTTTGGATCTTGTCGCATTCCATTTCTAGCTGCTTCTGCCTGGCGTGAATGCAGTTCTTTTTCAATTTCCACTTTTCGTTTATCTTCGCCGGTTAAATTATTTATTTTTACGTTCATAGAATCACATTTTTTGCAGGTGTCAGTTGCAGGATAACGGAAATGAAGATTAAACTCTTCGTTTAAAATTTTCGTAAAAACAAATTTCGAAACTTTCTGTTCAAAATCATCACTTTGCAAATACAAGTTGTATAATTTGCTGATGTTTAAATCTGGTGACAGGTATTCCCGGTTTGGATTTTTGGCCCTGCTGTAGTGCGATTTATATTTGGCAAATTTGTTCACAAAATTTTTTACATTGTCAATATCTACCTGATTAGTTTTGTTTTTGCGAGGATGTTTGCCTCTTTTATCTAGAGGGGCTCTTGTAAAGCGACCATCCGAAACCCTTAAAGCATTTTTGAAAAAAGTTTGCAGACAACAACGTTATCTCCAGTTTCTTTTGGCAGCTTATAAATCCGTGTCTTACTGCGTTTGTTTGGATCTTGAGAATGTGTGAAACGACCCTCATTAGGAACTGTTACTTGGCCATTTATGTAACATGCCTGCAAATTAAAGTTTGACAAATTGTAGAAATTCTCAAAGATGCGTTTTCTCTCTTGAACACTCAGTAGCAAGTGGCATCGCCTGGGGCACTTGCATTCTTCCTCAAAAACGTTTTTTCTGGAACTACGTTTTCACTGTAGTTTAGGTAAGATTTTCCAGAGTTCCTTGCAACTTTACTCTTTTGTCTTTTCCAACCTTCACGTTTTATCTTTCTTTTTCTACCTTTTTTTCCTCCATAATGTTGGTATCAGGTGCAATGATAGTCGATTCTCCAGAATCCGAACCAGAGTCTGTATCGAATTCACTGGGATCGGCGATACTAGAAGTATTTGACATTTTTCGTGATCTGAAACAAAATGAAAAACCTCCGTGAAAAACTGAAGAAGCATGCCGAAAACGCACCTGCACTAACCCCTCAGTATAAAAAAATTATCCTACAACTTAGAAATCGTAAAAATTCTGGTAATAAGATAATAATATTGTTGATTCTTCAAGTATGTCGTTACCCATCAAAGAAAGCACCGTCCAAAAAAGTAACTTTGTTGGAAAAAAAAATCTTATGGTCACTATAAGCAGAAGCCGAGCCACTCCCTGTTTTTATTTCAAGGTTATGTTTTCTACTATTATTCTTAGCTTATTACATGCATCTAAAAACGTGAATTTAACATTTCTAACTTACCTGCGCTAACAAATCAACATATGTGCAAAAATAGTAATAATATAGACTTTATTTTCCGCACACACTCGACAAACCAGCAAAGCACTGGACACTGACAACGACAACTTTTGAAAGCCAAACTGGCCCAACTGTCACTTAGGCCACTTTTACGCTGTCTGCTGTATAAATATGATGTACCGGCCCAAGTGTACTGGGAGCGCCATCTAATGAATAAAAGATGAAGGTCATTTGGGCTAATTTATAGATATTTATATGGTGTCTATGATTATGGGCCTAATTGAAAAATGTGATTTTTTGCACTTGGGCCACTCTGCTCCTGAGCGACTCAAATATATTTCGTGTATAAATAGAGGAACACCCTGTATACATCATTTAAATTTTTTGGACTATTTAAAAGTATTACCAATATTTTAAAATAAAATATTAATTTTTAAAACAAGCTTAAAAAATTTGTAATACCTTTAACACTAATATTGTCGTATACAACATTACGAATGTGTCCGGCTCCACCATCATTATGAGTTTTAATGTGAAGTGCATAAAGAGAATTTTCTACGTGAGAATTTTTAAATTGTACATTATAGACATCACCACTTTTAACCTAAAAATATATATATATAAAAAAAGGTCTCATGCACCTCAATTTTACATTTTTTAAAAGCAATAGATTTTAAAAATGTAACTATATTATTTTAAATTTAATTAAAATTGTCGTGTTCTTCTGTGTATTTTTTTTAAATACATAGTTAAATTAGCCTCTTTAATTTTATCATTATTATTTTAAAAACTCCTAACCTTAAAGATACAGCTATTATTTTTTAACCGACTTCAAAAACTAGGAGGTTCTCAATTCGCCGCGTAAGTTTTTTTTGTGTATTGTTACGCGATTACTCTAGCATTTGTATGCCGCATTTTGAATTTTTTTTTATTTGAAAGAGTGTACTTTCGCGGTGGTCCTCATAAAAAACAGGTAGGATCGCGAGAGAAAAAGGTACTACACTTATTTTTTGGGCAAGGCGGACTCCAATTTTGCGGCAAAGCTGACTCTAGATAGGCATATGATCATTTAAATAGGCATATAGCCAGATAATTAAGCAAAAATAGAAGAGATCGGAGGAGTATTCAGAATCGACACCCTTGGGAGTAAAATTTAGACTGTTCACTGACCAAAAGGAGGAGGTTCACAATTCACCTGTATGTTTTTTTAACCAACTTCAAAAACGAGAAGTTTCTCAATTCGCCGCGTATGTTTTTTTTGTGTGTATGTTACGCGATTACTCTGGTGTTTGAGGGCCGATTTAAAAAAATATATTTTTTATTTAAAAAGTGCACTTCTGCGGTTCTCTGCCATACGTAGGAAAGATCAAGGGCGCATTCAGAATCGACAACCTTGGGGTTAAATTAACTTTTTACCGAACTAAAGACAAGCGGATAGCTGCAGCCCCGTGTGTATCGATTTGTTGCAGCTCCGCGTGTATCGATTTATAAGCTTTTGACTGATATAATGTATTTTACCAATCTATAAGTGGTTACCTGCAGCCCCGTGTGTATCGATTTATAAGCTTTTGATAGACAATATAAGGAACTAATGACAGAGTATAAGTGAGGGTCATGGTTAGTTTTGCACTGAGAGAAATTTCTAGCAACCATAATTAAAGTTTTAATAATCATAACTAAATTATTTCAGTTAAATAGGGGACAGATAAGATCAGTTAATGCCATAATTAAAGTTGACTTTCTACTTCCAAATTAGTTACTATAAGTAAGTCGGCTTAATAACCGAAAAATATCTTATATGTTAGCGACCACTATTTGGCATTAGTAGTGTGGTTATTAAAGTCCTCTAGTTACCGCTGTTAGTCCATGACATTATGGTAATTAAGTCATTTACTTTTTACTGCTCAATGGACTTAGTTGTGACCGATATTCAATCTTATTATCAGTATTACTATATCAACATTATGATCAATATTGTAATGTTAATGGGCTTAACTAAAGAGCTTTTGTATGGTTATAATTTTTAGGACTTAGGGTAAATTCCTAAGCTTTAATTAAAGTAGCAAAAAATGTAGCTTGCTGGAATATACAGGGTGTCCGGAAAGGTAAGGTCAAAAATGATAGGGTGGTAGAGTTAGCCAAAATAATGTATAGTACTTCATATAAAAAAAAGTTCTATTGCGCTTCCTTTGGAAGTTTTCATGTTTAAAGTTAGAATAAAAAATGTATTTCATTAATAACTTTTGATCGGTTGCCACAATAATAATGATATTGGAGCATTTAAATTTACTCGTACCAATGCTTTTTTCCATAGGCAAATGATGCGCCGTAAGTCATAATTGTACAGGGTGAGACGAATTTTTTCGTTTATTTAATGCATTTCTTATAGAGGTAAAAAGTACATTTTGGTTTGACCGTATAATTTCTTTATCATTTTTGTACAAAAAGGTATACTTTATATAAATTGATACCTTGGACCGTTTTTATATAAACGCATTTTAAATCCAGACATACCCCCATTTTGTATGTAATAAAAATGAATTTTTTGAGAAAATTATTAAAATATGGTAAAATTTTTAAAAAACAGTCTTTATTTGTGTTATATAAGTTTCAAAGGCCTTTAAACACCAATTTTAATTTTTTAAACCACATTTTATTATTTTCCTCAAAAATTGATTTTTGTTATATACAAAATAGGGGTATGGCTGGTTTTTAAAATGCGATTTTATGAAGAATGGTCCAAGATATCGATTTACATAAGGTATACTTTTTTGTACAAAAATGATGAAGGAATTAAACGGTCAAACCAAAATGTCAAATTTTTCATCTCTGTAAATATGCATATAATAAACGAAAAAAATTCGTCTGTATAATTATAAATTGCAGCGCTATCATTTGCCTATGGAAAAAAACACTGGTATGAGTTTATTTAAATGCCCAAATATAATTATTATTGGGGCAACCGTTTAAAAGTTATAAATGAAATACATTTTTTATTCTAACTTTAAACGTCAAAACTCCCTAAGAAAGCGCGATAGAACTTTTTTTTATATGAAGTACTAAAGGCGCGTACACATCTGGCGAACGCATGTGGACGAAGCCTTGCGATCGAATTCATTCGATGATTTCGACATTCGATGGAAAATTTGCTCTGCCGTCCACATTCGGTGAACGAATTCGTTTGCAGTCATTCGTTCCAGTTTCGCGGGTTTCGTGAGGCACAATTTATTTATGTGATGTTAATAGTAAAAAATGGCTTCCGATGAGGATATAATCATTGCAAGTGCGTTGTATATTGTTATTAGTGAGGCGGAGGCCGAAGCAGTAAAACAAAAACCCAAAAACGACGAAAACGGCGCTGGTGGACAACATCATTATTCAAAAGCAGAAGTCGTTATAGAGGGATAGACTTAATTAATGATCTAAAAGCTGAAATGGAATACGGACTTTTTCAAAATTTTTGTAGAATGAAGTCTACTGATTTTGAATGGCTATTAAATGAAATCGGTCCAAAAATCGCGAAAGAAGACACAAAGTTTAGAGAAGCAATACCGCCAACAGAAAGGTTAATGTTAACCCTACGATATTTAGCTACTGGTGACTCATATACAAGTCTAATGTATACTTTTAAAATTTCAAAACAACTAATTTCAAGAATAATACCAGAAGTTTGCTCTGCTATAATTGAGACTCTTAAAGAATACGTAAAGGTGAGTTAAATAGTTATGTATAATGTTTTAAGTATTTATTAAAAAAAAGTCTAGGGTTTATATAAAAAAAATATCAAAAAATGCCTTAAAGACTATCTGTAAATGCATTTATAAAACGTATAATGGGTGTCTTCGGATTATCTGTTTGCTGTGATGTCAGGTTTGATGGGGCCGTCGACAAAAAGACTCATTTTCATAAGAAAGTGGATCATCTGATGCTGAAGGTGATATCAAAGGAGTAGTGGTGCTTTGAGTGTCTGAAGAATATTGATTATATGAATTGGGTGTTGTGCTAGGTGTGATACTCGTATAAGTTTGTTGATTGGATTGAGGTAAATAATATTGTGTGTGGCCAACGGAACTGATTAAGGGCACATGTGGTTCATAAAGTCCTTTATCAGCCTTATACAGAATATCTCCAATTAGATGTTCCACTTCACTTTGTGTATGGGCGCTGTATTTTCTATGCTTTGCGGCCACATGTTCTCCAAAGATTGTGCTACCGTCTCTTGTTTGTTTACTTGCAAGTGTTTCTTGTAATATTTGGTATGCTTCTTGTCCTCTAGAGATAGCACTGCTGGTCCCCTGATTCACAGAAGTCACAGGTGGTACTCGTTTGACCTTTTGGGAGATATAAATTCTGATTTTCTCTTAAGAGTTGGTTTCAATACTTCTTTTACTGGCGTATCATTATTAAGTTCGTCAATAGCCATGTCATCGTTGGCCATGTCTTCTTCCTCTACCTTCTCCTTCTCCTTTTCCTCTTCTTCTTGATATTGACTCCCTGGTCGAACAATCTCCTGAAAAAATTTTAGTTTCATATTTTTTAAACTATTGTTTTTTTTTTTTTAGATGCCTACAACTGAAGACGAATGGCGATATATTGCGGAAAATTATGAAGCTCAATGGAATTTTCCTCGACGACGTTCGACACTAAACTGGGAAGCGTACACACTAAACACAGCCAAACGAATTCGTTCTTCAATTTTCTTTTGATGTACCGCCCAGTGAGCGAACTCTTGCGAAGGCAAACACATGCGTTTGTTAGGACGTACACATTTACCGACGGCGTTCGGTCGAAGGGCTTCGGCCACATGCGTTCGCCAGATGTGTACGCGCCTTAACATTATTTTGGCTCACTCTATTACTTCTACCATTTTTACCTTACCTTTCGGGAAACCCTGTATAAGCCTTAGTTATTGTAGTATATGGGCTTTAGTTGCTTCCAGCAAATAAGCTCTAGTTACTGTAGCAAATTAAATTTATAAAATATATATGGTCAATGGAGTATATGGAGAAGTATTAGCAATTAAAATCTATAAATTTTTATGTATAGGTATGTATTACGAGATAAGTGTGGTAAGTGGATGAGGTAGGTTTTTCTTGGCTTATTATTTTTACCAACACCATTTGACTGATAAACGAGTAAAAATATTATTTTTTTAAAACCAAATATTTTATTCCGTTTTTCTATGTTTATGGTTTGTTTTATAGCGTTGTGCAGTTTAATAATGGCCTACAAACGTACTTTAACGGAATGGGCCTTTAATCAAAGTGCTATAAAAGCTTTTAAAACTAAGCATTAAAAAGGATTTGCAACTTCCTCATTAATATTGGTAATTATTTATTCTTTTATTTTTAAGATTAAAATTGGGTTACTGGGCGAACCATTTCCTTTTCCGTGGCTGGGCGGGGTAAAATTATCGTAAAGTAAATGTCTAGAAATTAAAGTGGGTTCATTACGTCACCTCACGAAGCACAAAACTAAAATACCAATAACAACGTGGCGTCTCTTTTGGAAGACTTTCCGTTGACGAGCGCTACCGAAGTATATCGATTTTTAACGATTCATATCTAGCTAAATGACTTTAGTTATGATTATTAAAGCTTCCACTTGTAATACCTGAATATCTAATAGTATTAGAAAGGTGTTTTTCTGCCTTTATTAATGGAAACTTTATTTGATGCATTTAATAAACACAAATAATAAACTTAATTACCACAGTTAAACAACATAATAGTAAATCTGGTAAGATTTTATTAACACGTAAATGGATTGTAACTAAACCAACTAGTTAGTGTTATGCAGAAATTTATTAACAGTAATGCCTTGATTTCAGAAAGACAACTTTAATAGTTCTCGAAAGATCAATCTAATATCATTAGCCTTTTACCTTTTACCTAAAAATAAAAGAATGGTTATTAACGAAGCAACTGAAAGGTAGTTTAATTAACTGTTTTCTTTCAGTGTGGTTGGTTAAATCTTATTTTTAATTCCTTAATTAAACCTCCATTTCTGTCAAAAGCTTATAAATCGATAGATGCTACAGCTGACCGCTAAAAGAGGTACTAGTAGTTAAAAAAAAATTAAATGGACTTCAAAAAATTAGTAAAAGTCAATTAAAAGTTAAAAATAATAAAAATAAATAAAAAAAGAAGTCGGGTAATAGTATGTGTGCTCAGGTACTCAATGTTAATAACTAAATAAACAAAAATTTGATACTTTTAAGCAATATGCTAATACCTGACTTCTTTTTTATTTATTTTTTTGTTATTTTTACCTTTTTAGTAACCTTTACTAATTTTTTTGAAGTCAGCTCAATTAAAAAAAAGAAAATAATTATTTTATTGTGCAAAGTAAAGCAACCTATTTTTTAGCTCCAAATCTAAATATTAAAAATAAAAATATATTAAAAACTAACTTATATTGGACTAAGTTTTTATTCAATTTGTTTACGTAACTATGATTTTTTTTATGAACTTACTTTCTTTAAAAAGTTTTTAAATATATCTACTTACTATAAATGTTTTTTTTTTTTAATTTTTATTAGACTGACCACTGATTACATAGATATTTTTGTATCATGCTAAAAAAATGCAAATAAAATTGTTCTTATTTGTCATACAGGGTGTTTAACTTTAATGGTATTAAAAAAGGGTGTTTAATTAAAAAACACAAGTTTATTATATATTTTAGTTTTTTTCTTAAATTAAAACGGAAAAAATCTATTTTTCGGTCTATACCACTTTTTAAAATATAATATTCTAGAAAGAATTATAATACTTACGGAAAAGCTAAGTCCATGGGATCCGCTACAAAAGAGGTTGTCAATCACAAAATCATGACCGCTATTTATAGCGACACAGTCATCTTGATTATATACAACAGAATTTTGTATTCGTATATTGGAACCGCTGCTAATATCAAAACCATCAGTGTTTTTGGCACCTTGCTGTGATGAAAAAGAAACAAGAAAATCAAAAAGAGCTTTACTTTCTCCAAACTAACATTTTATGTTAGCTTAAATGTTATGTGAAAACAAAAATCGCTAGAATTAGCTTTGTAATAAGAATAACAATTTTAAGTACACCTAGAATAGTGTAGGCATCTATACAGGTTAAGCTAAATAACATAACATATTGGCAATGTAAGGAAAAAAGACAATCTAATTAAATCCTGGCATGTAAACATGCGTGACTAATACTGCTTGTTTTATTATTCTATTACTCGCCGATGTACCGAAACTGCTTGCTCAAGCAGGAAAGTATTTAAAACGCAAAGCCATAGTTTTCCCACCACTTTGATAAAGACTTCTACTGCACCGATGTACACAATTAATTTTTTTTTCTAAAAAAACAAAAAGTAAATATCTACATTTAGGGCGAGTCGTTAGCCAGTGATACGCCTAAGGGCCCCACAGACATGCAGGTGTAACCACGGTCTACCGTGGGTATACCCACGGTAGACCTGCACAGTTTTTTATTCAGGTAGACCTGAGCGTGTGTGGGCAAAACTGTGCAGTTTTTTAACTTGTTCAGGCGACCTGAGAAAAATCAAAAATATCCTATTTGTACCGGCCACAGACACGCAGGTCGACCGTAGAAGTCGTAAGGTTTTTTAACCTGTTTATTTTAAAAGGCGACCGAAGCCGGCATCCTTTGTAAACTCGAGGGTGAACTGGTTTATTTGTAATTGAAAAAATACATAGTAATTGATTATGGCAACAGAATTTTTTAAACAATGCAAAACATTTTTTGGGTTGTTTTTTTTAATTTTTAAAAGAATAAACTATAGGTAAACTCCATTTAATAACTTAATGATTATAAATATAATTTAAATGTATAAAAATACTAAAATTAAATAAATAATATACATGGTGTCCCATTAAATAAAAGCTTGTGTGTATGACTATGGTTACCATAATTTCTTTAGTCAAATTAAAATGAGACAAATAACTTTGTTTTCTCATTAATGCATTTATTGATATTTCGACTGCTTGCTACATTTTCAAACCGAAAATTTAGCAAAGCTTCAGGACTGAAGTCAAAATGTCAATAAATACAGTGCTAGAAAATATAGCTATTTGTTTCTTTTAATTTGAAATGTACTATCAGAAAGTAACGGACAACTTAATTCAGTAACTCTTTAATCAATATCGAAACACCTTTATTTCTGATATGTTAAGCGGGAGGGGGACCACTATTTTAAACCTAAATGTTTTCCTAAAAAAATGGTTTATAAAAACAAAACGTAAACATAATTAATATGCACAATGTGTCACCTTAATTCTTTAGACTGTCTTCTTACCACGCATTGGCAAAAATGGACGGAGGTAAACGGGGCGCGAAAATATCTCTTTACCTGCACGCCTGTAAGGTTACGTTTATATCATAGGTAAATGGGGCGCCAGCCCTTCCCGAGAGGGGGTGTGGGCAGGGCAGGTAAGAATTCCTATAATTGACACTAATAATTTGTATACCACTTAGTCAGTTCAGTTCTCATTGTGTTGTAATAGTGAATTGATGTGCGAAAAGATTTCCACTCAAGATTTTAATAGTGAGAAAATGTCGGTATCAGTAATTGAAAGTCTGAGTGGAAAAGATTTAATAGCCTACAAAAATTTTACATTTTCAAAAGACAGTAAATAAAAGAATGTAAATATTTTGTGATGCAATAAATGTTTCGTAATTAATAATTTTTTAAAAAAGACCAACATTTTATTTCGATACCTTTACTTTAAAGAAAACATTTGCGCCCCGTTTACCTATACGATTTTATCGACCCCAAGATCCCTGCGCCCCATTTACCTGTTCAATAAAACTTTTGCGAAGGTCTTGCGCCCCGTTTACCACCGACGGCAAAAATTACCCATAGAAGTGGAGCTACGTGACATGTAAACGTTTTATATATTTATTATTATATTAGTACCTGGACTTTTTACAATGGGCCGTTATCAAAACCAGTGTAGCCCCTTTATTATACTGCGCCGCTTTGTCCTACTAGCAGCGCAAAAGGCGCCGACAGGAGGGTGAATCACATTTTGGACTCTACGTGGACTTGATAACTTTTATGATTTTTATTAGTTGATTTCAACGAAATTTCATGTTATTGCCATAAACGACAACCTTTAGTTGTTGTTTAGTCTCTGTGTGGGGTGGTTGTCATTTTCACAGCACACAGTCAACGCAAGTTAAAAGAATGTCTGGTCTGAAGCAAAAAAAAAACATTGAAGAATTTATTGAAATGTATAAATCTTATCCATTTCTATGGCAAATCAAAAACAAGGATTTACCATGACCGAAATAAACGGGAAGCTGCTTATCAAGAACTTGTTAAAAAATTAAAGGTTGTTTTGTAAGATAATAAAATTGAAAGTTGAGATTATACTCCCAACTCGGACCTATACTTAAAAAGGTAAAATTTGTTTTTTTTTATTTATTTTTTTACCATAACTTTTTAGCCAACCAATAGCGGTTTTTTGTTTCAAATATATAAAAAAGTGTTTAAACGACAACAGATGGGGAAAGGTCGCTTCTTATTCGGATCTTTGACTAGTGTTAACTAAAATAAGCTTCACATATGCAAACATTATTAAGTTAAGTTAAAATGCATGTAAATATTATCCAAAGGGTAACGATTTACTTAACAAAAAATTAAAATTTCTATTACGTAATAGTATTTAAATAAGTAAGTACATACAAAAATATTCATAATAAATTTTTTATATTGGCAAAATACCATTTTCGTAATTTTGGATCTCCCTGTATATCATAAGGCGGTTCTTTTTAACGCTTTTATTTTAAAAATCTCTTTTCTTTCTACGTAATTGTAAAAAATATTTTTTTATTTGTTCTTTTACGTTAACCTTAAGTTATTCCAGAAACCATACTTTATTATTCATTAAAAAGAAATCTGTTTACGGCCGACCGAAGGAAAAAACTGTGCAGTTAAACCTGATTGCCCCACACACGCTCAGGTCTCAGGTCTACCCGAGTAGTGTTTCGGCCGACCGGAGAAAAAAACTGTGCAGTTAAAACTGTACAGTTATACCTGATTGCCCCACACACGCTCAGGTCTCAGGTCTACCTGAATAAAAAACTGTACAGGTCTACCGTGGGTATACCCACGGTAGACCGTGGTTACACCTGCACGTCTGTGCCCTGCCTAAAGCTATATGTGTTACCTACATATTCTGCTGAGAATACCACATTGGTGCAGTACAAACTGCACCTATTCACATAATATATTTTTTAAAAGATCGTCTGAATACTTTTTATATTCTTAATAATTTTTATTGTTTTGTTGTCTATGTTTTTTATAAAATTAAAATTATTTATTGTTTTAAATAGACGATTTGACAATGTAACAATTTTAGGTATTGACCATACCTTAACATACCAGTTCCTGTCCGGCAGGAGGGTAGGAGGGTTAAGGGGGTAATTACTTTTACTGCTTTGTAATAGTAGTTTGCGCACAATATAATATGTTTAAGCATAATAAAAAAATATGGCAAACAAATGTCATAAAGCCTAAAATAATTTAAAAGTTTTCGATAGAGGCGCCTAAAGCAAGCAGCACACTCTGGAAGCAAACGGAAATTTTAAAAGCATATAACTAATTGGAGTTCACACACTATCGCGAAGGGAATCGCTTGGATTGCTACCTGGGCGAATTTTTAGAGGTTCCGCAGTAATCTTTACTATTCAGTAAAGTTTTAAGGGATATAAAAACAACAGTGTCAAGTACCTACGCCAGACGAGCTTTGATCCGGGCAATATTTTATGGCATATCAACCAATTAAAAATCATAAAGCACTTGATTTTTTTACGCAAAAACTGAAACATGAAATTTTCCGCGGAATTCCGTGCGAACGTGCGATGATTCAAAATTTTTTATCCAACGGTTTTCATTCCGTTCCATTACAATCCGTTTCGCGATAATGTACTGCCTGCTTAATTTATATCGCTAATACCTGTCTAAAAACCGTCAAAATTTGGCAGGGTTTAATTTGGTATCAATAAAATGGGATATTTATAAAATATAGAGTTATTTGCGAACGTACTTACCGAATATCCATCTTTATTATCAATTGTGATATCTGATAACACAAGGTCCGATGATTGAAGCAGGATACAGTTTTGGGACAATTCTTTAATCGTAAATTATGTACTTTGAATTCTGCTTTAGCTTAAGTCTTAGAAACTTGGGTCTAGAGCTAGCATGCCAGTGCTGAGGTCCCAAACCATCCAGAAGATGTTCTTAAAAACAAAAAGGGTCTTTGACTTCTAATGTTTTGATTGAACTAAGTGTTCTTTGTGTATATTATACAAAAAACATACATTTCTTTATAAAATTTTAAAAACACTGCACAGGGTGTTTTATTTGTTAGAGTGTTACGGGTATCTCGAAAACCGTAAGAAAAATTAAAAATCTAATATAGGCTTTTAAAAATTTGGTGGTTTCCATTAGGATCTCGTGAGCGGTAAGAGATACAGGGTTGGTTAAATTTGCTCATTTTTGTATTTAGCAATAATTCGTTTTAAAAATAAGAAGTGTTCCTGAAGTATTCAAAAAACGAAATTTTGCAAGACGAGATTTTATTATTTTTTTCTTATTTAAAGGGATATTTTAAGTATTACATTATCAATGCAAATTTTAATTCTATAAAACGATGACATTTTTAAGATTCGACGTTTTGTCTGTGAGCCACTATCAGCAACAAACCACCCTGTACATTTAAATGACGTATATTGTTTGGTACTTACGGTCTGTTCCAGAAACTTCGACATTTGATCCAGAAATAATTATAAGATCTCCAGTCCATTCCGCTGGCTCATGACACATAACCATTAAAAATTAACTTAGCTCCAGTTTTTAAATCGATCTTTAATGTTTTCTTTGCTGGAATAACTATATTTCCTAAGGTCAGAGTAGCACAATTTTTTGCTGCTGCTGCAACATCGTTATAGTTTGAGACCGTACATGAATCACCAAGAGGAGAACTTGTAACATATCTCCCAAATAAAAACATTTAAAAATAGTATTACATAGGGTGCCATATTGTCCCTTTTATAACTACTTGTAAGTGCAATTCAATTTCACTCCTTACTATATATATAAAAATCTATTTATCTAAAGTATTACGTAAGTCATAATATAATAAAATTTTTAAGTGTTATTGTAACTTTTGATATAATTTTATCTTAACTTTGTTTTTAAAAAATCCTTAAAATAAGTTAATAATCTTTTAAATAAAAAAAACAAACAAAATACTTAGGTACTTATGTGTATTTTTATCTTATACACATAGAAACCGGTTATTAGATTTTAAATTATACAGTAATAATTGTTAATTAATTTGATAAAATGTTTAAAATGTATAAAATTAATTTATCTTCTCCAAAAATGGTTTATAAATTTACAAATTGTATTCATACAAGGTAATTTTTTTTGGAGGTTTAGTACAGAGATCTCAGAAACCGCTGTAGCTACAAAATGGTTAAAAGGGAAAGAATAAAGTATTAAGAGCTAAGTTAAAATGTTTTTTGTTTTGATTAAAATATAATTATTTACTAGATAATAAAAAAATATATATTAAAAAATTTGTTTTTTTCTGTAACTCAGTTAATATTCGGAATAGAAAAAGTGCAAATAGGAAACTTGCAGATAATTATCTTTTTAATAGAAAGGTGTAATCTAATAGATAATGTGGTAGGCCATTTTTAAGCTACTACATAAACTTGTATTTGCAAGCAGCTTATGACGGCTGTGAATAATTGATGTGGGTAATAAACGTGGGTAATAAGCCATAGTACACGTTAAAAATCTCTATAATAATAATGTATTTATTTTTTAACAGTCCTAGAAAAAAAAGATTGTTTATCGCCTAATTTACAAATAAATTATAATATTGATTGTTTCATAATAAGGCCTAACTTTTACTGAAAGCAATGTAAAACTCAAAATAAACTTTTGTATTACAAAAAATAATGTGGAAACAAATTTAAAAAATAAATAAATAAAAGACCGTCATGGAAAATTAAACAGTAGTGGTAACTGTGCTGCCTTCTCTAAGCAATTTCGAAATGGTTTAACGTCTTTTAATTTCTAACAAAAGGTTTCTTTTTTATATCCGAGCCACTAAACTTTCTAATATGGATTTTTTTTGAAATTTATACTTTGAATTAATAAATAAAACAAAATATACTTTGTTCATTGTCACTTTAAAAGTGACTATGAACAAAGTATATTTTTGTTTTATTTTATTAATTTAAAATGTACGGTCACAAAGTAACGGACGAAACCATAAATTCTTTATACTTTGAATTCAATTGGCGCGTTTTAGTAAACAGTCATTAGATGGCGCTGTTTCCAATTATTTTATGTGATGCGGTATCGATTACTGTATAACGTAAGTCACAAAATTTTAAGTTCTTATTAAAATAATTTATAACATTTATAAGAAGTTTTGGTATTGGTTTTTACTTTTTATCGTTTTGTTATTTTAAGTTATTTTTCTAATTATCTACTAAAAGATCTGTAAAGGACTAATCGCACCAAAAACATAAAAACAATGCTGCTTTAGAAGCCTATTAACAATAGGGTTTAAAAGAGTTAAGAGAATCTTCATGCACAAAATGCTTGACACATTTTTTAATAGAAAAATCACTTAAAATAATAATAAAAAAATATACGAAGCTTGATATCCATTCCATGCGACTTATTTTTTTTTTATACAACTTCTGAAAAAGTGTAAAGAAGTAGTATCTGTAGATATAATAAATTAATGTTAATAAGACTTTTTTGAGTATAATAATTAAATAATAAATGTATAGTTACGAAGAATAATAGTCTCTTAAAAAATAAGGAGGCTATGATTTTTGTTGCAAAATAATATGCGTTCTTCAAAAATTAAAATTAATAGGTTTAGATAATATATATATATATCTAATATATATATATATATATATATATATATATATATATATATATATATATATATATATATATATATATATATATATATATATATATATATATATATATATATATATATATATATATAATAAAACATGTATAAAATGGTATTTTGGGAAATTATTATACGGTCGTGGGTCGTGGAAAAAGTATGGTATTTAAAACATGCATAAAGTGTCTTTTTACTCATGAGATTGCCGTACTCGCCTAACGGCTCGTGCTGTCAAACTTCTAATTCGTAAAAAGTATCACTTTATGCACTTGTTACATAAATTACGATGTTTTTTCTTTATTATTAAGATATTCTACTTGGTAGATTTTCACACTGATTCTTATTTTTAGCACCACTAATATTAACACCACTCCATTTCCCATCTGAGCATGCATTTTTAGCACAGATTATTTGTTGCGCCATACTTTGGATACCAGTCATAGATCCTTGGATATTATTTAAAGTTAAATTGGTTACCTGATATTGCATATCTGTCAATACCTGAAATTTGAGCATTACCAGTTAGTAAGGTAAATATCAATTTATAACCAACTTTAAAACAAAGAGGTTCTTAATAATTCGCCTTTATGTTTTTTTTGTGTGTGTATATATTCCGCAATTAATCCGGCGTTTGTAAACTGATTTTTTTTTCGTTAAAAAGTGCACTTTCGCGATAGACCCATAAAGAGCCAAGTCGGGATGCGTTTTATGAATTCCTACTACGCTACAACACCCTACCGTGCTGAAATGCAGAAGGATTTAATGGGAGTTTTTATTTTAGAACACTGTAATAATACTACTACGCGTCAGCACAAATATCGCGTAGGAATTCATAAGGTCGAACGCAAAATCAGCCCTATAATTGCTACGCATGTTGTAACCTGGGATGTTTTAAGTACAAGCAAATTTGTTTTTATATTTGGAATTTATACCGCATTAAATCATACGGTTGTTTTATTTTAGTTTTATGTGAATTTGTGTTTTCGATATGTTTGTATTAATTTATTATAACTTTTTTCAAAGTTTTATAAGAATAGAGTATATTTAAGAGTATTAATATTCTAACTTAAAAAAGAAGACAAACAAACAAAACAAAATACTTGTATTAATCTTAGCAGAATATAAAAACCTAGTTCTAGAAGAAAAAGAAATTTAAAACAAAAAATGTTTACTTGGATACACTTTTTTTATTGACAGTATTAGTTAATATACAAAGTACCTTAAAAACAATTTTGTTGTTGCGTTCTCTTTTTTAATGAGTGTTATTTAGAAAAACAAAATCTGTTTAAATGCTTAGAAAAACTAGTAGTAATTTTTAATAAAGTAATTTACAATTTTTTTGTAACGACCGGGTAAAAATTTTATTTTACCCTAGGGCAAAAAAGTATGATACTGATTACAATTTGAAACAATAAAAGCTGGCAATTTTTCTTCT